>JAKCPI010016539.1:0-12360 GCA_023213315.1 Euborellia annulipes | reverse complement strand
TTATTTAGTGCCAACTCAATCATTCTCATTTAAAAGCCTAATTGCATTGCATTAATTTATTTAATTAGTTTGATGTCTTTTCATTAAAATATCAAACTATCAAGTTTTTTGCCAAATAATTTTAATTATTGGTAGAAGATAAAAAGACTCTCCTTTATTTTGTTCTGGCTTCGCTCCTGCTTGACGGATCCTACGAGATTTTTACTATTGCTTACACCTCTTAAATTAATTAATAACTTTTGCTTTTTTTACAAATTTTTTTAGTCATTTGGGGAGTTTTGAACCCAAAACTCAAAGGATCCGTCTTTGCCTTATAATACAGTAATGAAATATCAAAAAGCACAATACTAAAAATTTTTCAAAACTTCATTCAATTGAATCTTAAAAATTAAAACATTGATGTTATTAAGTTAAATGCTCATTTCTTCATATGAAACGTTGATTTTACATATATACACAATAAAACTTTTGATTAAAATTATTTTCGTTGAAGTTACAATTAATCTCCTCTTTGACCACTTAACTTTTTTATTCTGCTTTTGAAATATTTAAGCTTATGTTATTTAATTTTAAGAAATTTCCTTTGTAAAAACTTTTTGTAAACAAGAACTCTCTCAGAACTCCGTCGCTAGAATTACTTGCTATCACTTATCCCCTTTAGGTAGATTAGACTAGAGTCTGGAGCGAAGAGATGAGTTCTTGTCATTTTTTTTTTCATTTTTATTGAAACTACAATAAAAAACTGAAACTTGTCATGTTTCATTGGATTCTTGATTCTGATCACTCTGATTTCGAACAGCAAGAGATGATAAAGATTCTCTTGTGGAGAGTAATAACATATACTTCGTATTAATGACTAATAGATTCAGGCAGGATTCCTTCATCAATGTACTCAGTTCAGTTCGGATCTTTGTGTTAAGATGATAAATCCAATGAAAATACCACAAGTTTCTTCTTTTCGGACAAAATTAATAAGGCTATAAGCTATTATTTCAGACAAAATTTTAAACATGTGTCTCTTAGATATGGGAATGTTAGTTGGTGAGGGGGACCACTCTTCCTGGGCGCAAAATATAATTTTAGATTAGGTCCTTTAGCTCAGCTTTACTCAAAATAATGATTCTTGAATTTGGGAGAGTGGTCACACTAAATGAATTTTGCATTTTTTGCACACTCTTAATCTTTTTTCCGAAAATTTCATCCGCGTTTTTGTTTTGTACCTTTGTACACGAAGAAAAAAAAAATTGTACAAGATCATCTTTTTTTTCTTAGAGAAGACTAAGAAGTTAAAGTAACCCACGAAGACCAAGTAAACTCATCGTTCCAAACTGAAGACAGAAGATTTTAATTCAAGAAAGCAAAATTGACACCTACATCATCCAACTATATGTCATTATTATTATTATATTTTGTAATTTTGTTATTTTATTATATTTTGTAATTTTTTTGTTTTATTATATTTTGTATTTTTTTTTTCTTTTTTTGTAAAAATTATAAATATAAAAATTTTTCCCCTTTCTCCTTTTCCTTCTTGAAAGTCAGCTCGTATTCATAATTAATTACTGAAAATATGATTAATTTTGAATACTAGCTTTATTTAAATGTTTGAGATTTTTTTGTTAAGATAGCTTCTCTGCCTGGACGCATCTCTTGGAGTGTCTCCAATCCAAACTTGGGTCGTGTATGAAACTTCGTAAAAAAAGTAATTATTTTTTTAACTAAAAAGTTTTTTTTTTTTTGTAAACGATATTTCCTCTTTTACTTTCTTTTGTCTATTATGCATATGAAAAATATATCAAGCTTTAAGTAAAATATTGCGATCACTGAGATTCCGAAAAAATTACTTGTAATATCTGTGTCCCCATTTTTAGAAAACTAAATTCAAATAAATCTATAAATCTTTTTTTAGTGGGCTTTTTCCGATATGCTTTAAAATAAGTAGATAGAATTCTAAATACTCGTAATAAAAATATTGTTTGTTGAAACGAGTTGATGAAATGAAGATAATATTAAAACCAGTGCAAATATTTTGACCAGCATAAAACCTGGCCCTAAGTTTTAATACATTCGTGATCCTTTATTTAACACCTCAAAATCATATGACCGAAAGAGGAACAACAAAAACTATTTAATTAGGTAGACCTTTATTTGAAAAGCGATGGAATTTTTTTCAAACAACGCTCAAATAGACCGACCAGTCAATATATCGTTTAAGAAACCAAATTTGCGAGATAAGATAGTGTTTGATTGGGCAAAAGTTGCTACTCTGGAGTCTAACCAGGACCTTACACTTTCACGGCGGGCGGACTACCTTTATCCGGGCAGGCGATCTAGTATAAAGGTAGTCCGCCCGCCGCGAAAGCGTGGAGGTCCTGGTTCGACTCCACTTTCACGGCGGGCGGACTACCTTTATCCGGGCAGGCGACCTAGTATAAACGTAGTCCGCCCGCCGCGAAACCGTGGAGGTCCTGGTTCGACTCCAGGGGTCGCAGTAATTTATCATATGACCAAAAATTATAAATTTTTGAAAAAAAAAAAAAAAAAAAAAAAAACTGTTAAATAAAGTTGACGAATTTACTCCAATAATTGATACGAATCTACAATTTTAGTATAAAAAATATATACCAAATTCCATCAATCTATATCTTTGCATTTTTAAATTATCGAATTCCCATAGACACACACACGCACGAGCGGACACCCACAGACATAATTTTAAATTTTAACTGGTAACCGTTGGCTTTAGTTAAAACATAAGTAGATAAAATTAATTTTATGCGCCTCCTCTTGTTTTTCATGAATGAAAAAAATAGTTCCTGATAATAATGTAGTAGGGGCGATCCGTCTCAGTATATACAACGGACCACAGGAATCTTTTGGGATATTAACTAAATGGTAGTATTTTGCTTATCATTTTTTTTTTTTTTTTTTGCTCTGCGACTTTTGATAGAGGATAAAAAAAAAATGTGAATTCTCATAGGTTAATAAAATATTTTTGAAGTTATATGCAAAACTGAAATGATAAAATAACATAATTAATATTAATATATTAATATTAATTAATAATAATATTAATTAATATTAATAACATAACATAATTAAGAGAGAATACACCAAAATAAAGTTTCTCACCACAAATAAATTGCGCAAGTCTCTCTCCTCAACCAACATTTTTAGGGATAATGAAAAAAATCAATAGGTATCCATTAGCCAAAGATAGAAGAAGAGGAGGTAGAATATAAATTTTATATAACCTCAATCCAATTCTCAAGAGACTTATATTTTAATAAATTATTTTGTGAAAGAATAACCATCTATCAGAGGAACATTCGAAATAGTCTCAATAATAAAAATCATTAAATCATTGCTATTTCTGTTTACTATAATCAATTAACTTTTTTATTTTCGGTATCCAAATGGCTTAAATAAATTCATCGGACTGCGCTCAAAACTTAATATTAAATATTAGCGCAAGGGCGTACCCAGGATCAAATCTAGGGGGAGGGGGGGGCAGGTCATGGTAGTCCAGATTGTGACCTAGCTTTTTTTTATATAGAGGGTAAAAGCCTTCGAATTAAAGGCATAAAAACCCTCGAGTCCTAACAAAAAAAAAAAATCATTCCCCGTTTGGATATCCTTGATGCATCGTGCACTATGACACACACCACACCCACCTGTCTCTGGCCGAGGCCAACACCAAGTACCCCATGAGACGATCCAGATGAATCTCTGAATGAGATCCCTTCTCTCCTCTTCCAGCGCCCGCTCTAGCATATATGCTGCCCCGGACAAAAACAGAAATTGCCGCCCCTTAATTATGCATGTTTTTTGTTAATAAAAATAAAGGGTTTTTACTATACAAAAGAATGTATATATTTTGAAGAAAACTGTTAAATATTAATTGGTACAGATTAATGAATGAACTTCTTTTTATTTAAACTAACTGGAATACATAATATTTATAAATCAATATAACGAATATAAACTGTATACAAACAGTTTGTAACTAACACATTTACAAACACAATATAAACAGACACTTGTTCATATTCCAACAAAAACAAACATGTGAAACATATAATAACCAAAAAAAAAAGTAGAAAATATTTTAGCCAATGAGAGCTCGTTCTCTCTCACAGTCGCTAGGTGCAGTGGCTGTCTCAGTATTTTTTTAAGCGGGGGGGGGGGGAGGCAAAAATTTTTTGAGTAGAAAAGACAGAGGCAGTGGCACATTCTTGGAGGGGAGGGTAATGCGGGCAATAATGATTTATTATACTTTAATTTCGGATTAAAATTAAAATTAAAAAATAACTTTTATGTTTGATTATCCCCAAAGGGGGGTATTTTTCTGTCCAAAGGGGGCCCAGATCCCTTAGGGCTCTCCCTGGGACCTTTAGTGTACAAGGCAGGAGTGCTACCAACTACGCCAAGCCCGAGAGCATCTAAAAATTTATTTTTATTGTTTTAAAGAAAGAGAAAGTTGTTAGATTTATTTATTTCATAAAATAAAGCAAGAAAATATTTTTTACCTTTTTTGTTTTTATAAATAACCTCCTCAAGCTAGTAGTCTAGAACTTTATAAAAAAAGAAGAAAAGTACAAAATATAAGATATAATTGAGAATGTCCTCTTTTCTTTGCCTTCTCTTATGTTTTTGTTTTTCTAGAAACCTTTTCATTTAATTGAAAAAGCAAGAAAAAGTTTATTTTTCTTATGGTAGCCCCTATTAGGCTTTTCCCAAGTTTTATAAAATGTAAAATATATAATAAAACTGAGTAAGTTAATTTTTACTTTCTATTAACTATATGGACCCTGTTATACAATGCTGTGTCAAAGACCAAAAAATTCAAAAAATGAGTTAAGCACGGAATATTGTTTCAAATGCTTTAATTAATAGATCTAGTATTTTTTATGAAATATTTCCTAAAAAAATTTATATTTAATGTTACTTGCACAATTGACAACAAAAAAATCTGGTGTGACTGCGCACAGCACACAACTTTCTCTTACCTTCGGTAATCGAAAGTTGTGTACTGTGCTTGTCTCACCAGATTTTTGTGTCGACATGTATTTAGTTTCCGACAGTACGGTTCATTCGATTTTCTAGATGTAAAATTTATAAGTATGGCAAAATATTTATATGTTGTTACCATGGCAACCATTTCTCCTATCTTTTCTATGGAGTACAAGAGTAAAGTGGTCTTCAGAAGATTTCAATCACAAAATGAGAATATACATTTTATAGAGAATCTAAAAAATAATTGATTTTTGAATTAAAAAAAATCGTTGGAGCAAATTTTGAGAAAATCGAAAAAACTGAAAAAGTGCATCAGTAAAGTATTAATACTAGTACTTTTTGGGCCGATTTTGTGCAAAAGCTTCGTGTCACGTCCCATGGGAATGCCTAACTTAAATATAAAATTTCAACTTCCTAGCTCTTCTCGTTCTTGAGATATTTTCTTCACAGACAGACACACAGACACACAGACAGACAGACCATGTCGCGAAAACCACTTTTTTGGATTCAGGGACCTCAAAACGTGAGATCCATCAAAATCTCGACATCGAATTTTTGACATGAAACCAATACTTTCTCTCTCTATATATATTAACATATATATAGAGGTAAGAGAAAGTAATTATATAATATATTTAACAAATTATATTAATATATTTAATCCAATGTAAACAAAAAACTTTATTGTTGATTTTCTCAAAACTCGATGTTTGGTCTTTGACACACCATTGCATAACAGTGTCCATATATGAATATATATATATAAAGTATTGAATTCATGTCAAAAATTCCATGTCGAGTTTTTGATGGAAATACGTTATGAGGTCACCTAAGTCCATAAAAGTAGGCCCCGCAAAATGGTCTGTCGGCGTGTCTGTCTGTGAATAAAATATCTCAAGAACGAAAAGAGCTAGAAGGTTGAAATTTGATATTTAAGCTAAGTACCCCACAGGCACATATCACGAAGCTTTTGAACACAATCAGATTTTTGCAGTATTTTCAAAATTCACTCTAACGATTTTGATTAAAATTCATTATTTTTAGATGCTCTTTAAGAAATATATTCTCATTGGTCTTTTCTTTTCCCCTTTTGAAAAAGGTCTAATAATAAAATATTTAACAAATTATTGTAGGTTAACATGTTAATGATGTTCCTTTTAAATAAAATTATTTTTTTAAATCTTATCTTTAATTAAATAAATTTTTTTTACATCAAAAAAAAAATCCTTCATTCATTAAGATGAATCGTTTAATTTTAACTCTTAATTTGTTTTATGTCAAAAAAAAATTCTTTTTTTTTTTAATAATAAAGCTTTTTGATGAATGAATCTTTTTAAATGAATACATCAACATGACCAAAATATTTCTTAGAGATGAGATAGAGAGGAGATGCGTTGTCTTTTTAATCCAAAAGGCCAAGAGTCGTTAACGAACCCCATGTCGCCTAGTGATGAACCCGGTCTCGTTCTTGTGGCCTGATTTCAAATTCACCACCAGCCCTTGGTTTTACGATCCCCTCCATACGCATACACCCACACCGATAGACAGACAGATAATATGTAAAACGAAAGAGAGAAAAATGTTAAAGAAAAAAAAAGCCGCATAAAATCAAAAACATCCCATCAAAGTAGATGGCAACTAATTTGCACCTCGTTTTTTTTTTTTTTTATAAACGCCCCATCCCCTTGCGAAGAAAGTTGTTTATTTGACAAATCATTCAAATGGGAAATTTATTTATACTTAATTATTCATTTTATTATTATTTTTTTTTAAGTATGACAAAAAAATCTAAACTTCTTTTGTTGTTGTTTATAATTTAAGGTAATTTAATTTGAAACTTTGAACAACAAAACAAGAACAACAAAAAAATGTTTGAGAATTTTTTTTTTTTTTTCACTGATGTTAAAAAATAAAGTCGCCGTAAGATGCTGTTAAGCAGGGATGGGTGGTCACGGAAAACACGCTTGAGGACCCATTAAAAGGAATTATAGTCATTTAAGGCCGTTACAAGGCAATGGAGAGAATCAGGAGAGTTGAAAAATAAAAATTTTTTAATGTGTGTTCGCTTGGAGGCAGGCACGTGAAAAAAATGTTTTTAAAGAAAATTAAGTCAAAACACAGAGTTTATTAAAATAGTTGTAGAACCTATTAATATTAGGGCTTTTTTTTTGCATTCACGCTCCCCACGTAACGTTGATACGACCTGACAAAGGGGTTGAAACTTTATTACTCATCAAATTTGATTGGAATTTTTAAATAAAAAGATTAAGTAAAATTTAATACTAACTCTATAAAATCCATAATTTGTCTATTCTTTCTATTAAAGATAGAATTCGGTTTACTTTTATTAATATTTATATATTGACATGTGTGTTTAGCTTTTTATTTTGCCAATATCTCTGAAAATTTGGTATCCGAATGGCTTTAATAAAATCATCGGACTGCCTGGGATCCGAACCCGCTAGCAACTACTCCAAGCCCTAGGGCATTGTTACTTATTAATTATTCGTTGCTGAAGTTTTGTATTTTATGATAGCGCTATCGATGTCTTCAGATTTGTTAAGACGTATTAATCATTTTCTACACCCAACGAGTGAGATGATAAATTTTGAATAAATAAATGTTGCCAAATTCATTTTAAAAAAATTCAGTTTTGATTGAAGTTTGATCTTAAATATCCGAAAAAAGAAAAGAAGATTATCGAAATTTTGTTTATTTAATGATAGAAATTATTATTTTAGAATATCTTACTTTTAGTCGATTGTTGGTGTTTTAATCAAGGGCTTTTTATTATTTAAATTTTCATTTGCCCTCGGGCTTCCTGTATTTATATATATATTTGGGGTCCAGGAATTCTTATTTAAGAATTTAATTTTTGAAGTTAATTAAAAAGAAGATGAAAGATGATCTACAAAAAAATTGATAAAGTGTAGGCCTAAGTTCGGTATATTTAAAATTTAACTTTTTGAGCATTAAGTTAAAGATTAGTCGATATCTCGCTTCTGAAAATTCTCCTTTAAAATATTAGCTACCCCCCCCCCCAACCCCGCTCCCGAGGGGTCCGAGAGGTTAGACATGTTCTCAAATGTCAATATTGATAATTCAAAAGCCAAGGAGAGTAGGTTCGGACCCTGTTATGATAGTTTGTATATACTACAATCAATCTATGACAACTTGTTGTTATGTTTTTGTTTTTGATATATATTTTGACAAATAAACATAAAATATCTATTCAATCTTAATATATTCATCTTATCTTTACATGGTGGCAGCGGTGAAAAATATGGCTGAACATAAAAGTAATTTTAACATTTCACCTCCCAAGAATTTTGATTTTTATTCACCTCAAGTGGCTCAAAGATGGCAAGACTGGAAACTGGAATTCTTTGCTTATGCTGATATTATACAATTGAAATCTCAACCAGATGAGGTACAAAAGGAATATTCTTATCAAGTTTGGGTTTAGTTGGGATTAAAACTTTTAACACTTTCAAATTTGGCTCTGGAGAAGATGGAAGTAAACTTGAAGTTATTGTAAAAAAATTTGATGAAAGGCTCCTAAGTGAAAGTAATGAGGCTTATCAGACATATCTTTTTCAAAAAAGGACACAGAAACCAGGCGAATCTTTTAATGAATGGGTATCAGATCTCAGGATTATAGCAGAAACTTGTAATTTTGGCTCTTCCTTGGAAAGGAATTTAAGGGATCAAATTATTTTTGGTGTTAATAATGAAACCACAAGGCAAAGTATGTTAAGCAAAAAAGCACCTCACTCTTGCGGATGCCATAGATATTGGTAGAAGATACGAAAATGCCGAGACATTTCAGAAAACCTTTACATCTAATTCTGACAAAGAGATAGCTTTTGTTAAGAATAATAAAAAGAATAATTTTGAACCAAATTCTTCAAGAATAAATAATTGTAAATTTTGTTCTCAATCTCATCAAAAGGGCAAGTGTCCTGCTTATGGAAAGATATGTTCATTTTGTAAAAAGAAGAATCATTTTGAAAATGTATGTTTTAAAAAAAGAAACAAGTTAAAATCATTGAAGATCGTCAAGATTCTAATTGTTCTAGTGATGAATCTGATATTTCAATTTTAAATGTGCTTGGAATAAATCATGATAAGAATCAATGGAAGTATAGACTTGAAACACCTTCCGGATATTTTATGGTAAAGTTGGACACAGGAGCAGATTGCAATGTTATTTCGAAGAATGAAGCAACAAAGTTAAAACTTCATATTGTGAAATCAAGTCCAATTATTTTGCAAGCGTTTGGAGGTTTTCAAATCAAACCAATTGGTATTGTATATATTAAAATTTTTCACAAAAATAAATCCTATAAAAATATATCTTTCTATGTAATAGAAAAAAATGTAACTGGTATTCTTGGATGGCATTCATGTCAAGAACTCAATTTAGTTAAGAGGGTTGATAATATTGATACATTTTTAACTAAGGATAATATTTTCAAAAAATATGAAGAATGTTTTTCAGGTTTGGGGAAATTTGGTCCACCTCATCATCTTGAAGTTGAAAAAAATGTTACTCCTATTTCAAGAAAAGCTCGACCAATTCCTGCAGCTATTTATCCTAAAGTTAAGAGCACTCTGGAAAATATGGAGAAGCTTGGCATAATTGAAAAGTAACATGTCATACTCCTTGGTGCAGTGCTATGACTTCAGTATTGAAACCCGATGGCTCAGTAAGGGTTTGTATTGATCCAGTAGATCTTAAGCAATATATTAAGAGATCCTATATTTCCTATGAATTCTATTGAAGACATTGTTTCTCGTATGCCTAATGCTAAATATTTTACAATAGCTGATGCAGACTCGGCTTTTTGGCAAGTTGAAGTAGATGAAGCTTCATCTTTTCTTTTAACATTTGCAACCTTCCTTTTGGACGTTTTAGGTTTAAAAGGTTACCTTTTTGGAATCCCTGATGCATCTGATGTTTTCATGCAACGCTCCTCGGAATTTGCTCCAAGATTTAGATGGAGTTGAAGTAATAATGGATGACTTCCTTATCTGGGGATCAACTAGGGAGGAGCATGATAAAAGATTGGTAAATTTTTTGAATAAAGCTCGCAAATGCAATTTAAAACTTAAAAAATCGAAATTTCAATTTTGTCTGGAACAAGTTAAATACTGTGGACATATAATTTCAGAAGAGGGTTTGAAAATTGACCCGGAGAAATTGAAAGCCATTAAAGAATTTCCTCGTCCCACAGATAAGGAATCCATTCAAAGAATTTTAGGGATAATTGCATACTTACAAAAATTTATTCCTCATGCTTCTTCTTTGACGGCTCCTTTAAGACAATTGTTAACTGATGAATTTAAATGGACAGATCTTCAAGAAAAGGCATTTCAAGAAATCAAAAATGTACTTACAAAGCCCCCAGTATTATCTTTTTTCGATTTAAAAAAAGATATAACGTTGAGTGTTGATTCGTCATCCCATGGAACTGGAGGCGTTTTATTACAAGATAATCGACCAGTTGCATACACATCAAGAAGTTTAACAAAAACTCAAAAGGCATATGCACAAATTGAAAAAGAATTGCTTGCAGTTGTTCACGCTGTTCAGAAATTCGATAAATATATTTTTGGAAAAAAAATATTTGTTGAAACTGATCATTTACCTTTGATTTCAATATTCAAGAAACCATTAAATGAAACCCCAGCTAGATTATTAAGAATGTTACTTTTTCTACAAAAGTATCACCTTGAAGTCAAGTATATTCCTGGAAAGAAATTACTTATTGCAGATGCTCTAAGTAGAGCACATTTGGATGAGGCAGAAGAACTTTCTTTTAAATTTCAGGTTTGTCTGATAACAAAAAAATCGTTTTCAGACAGAAAATGGTTGGAATTTTTGGACAAACAAGACAAGGACACTGAAATACAATTGCTAAAGAGATTGACTCAAGAAGGCTGGCCAAATTCAAAGGAAGAAGTTGACCAAGAAATTCGTCAGTTCTGGAATTTAAAAGAAAATTTGAATATTCATCAAAATATGTTAATGTATGGTAATAGAATTTTTGTGCCAAAAACCCTCAGGTATGAAATGATAAACTTAATTCACGAAGGTCATCTTGGGATTGAATTGTGCAAAAGAAGAGCAAGAACGGTTGTATTTTGGCCGAAGATGAATCATGACATTGAACAAAAGGTGAATTCGTGCAGAGCTTGTCAAGATCAAAGGGTCAGACAGCAAAAAGAACCTCTTTTATCACATGAAATACCAAAGGCCCCTTTTTCTAAAGTAGGATTGGATTTCTTTGAATTTAAAGGTAAACCTCATATTTTACTTGTGGATTATTCATCTGGTTTTATTGATTTTAAAAAATTAAAGCATGGATCTTCGGAGGAATTGATAAAATTTTGTAAACAAACATTTAAAATTCATGGAATTCCTAAAATCGTGTTTTCTGATAATGGGACACCTTTTACTTCAAGAAAGTTCCAAGAATTTTCGAAGTTATGGAATTTCGCGCATAAGACATCAAGCCCAGAATATTCTCAATCCAATGGAATGGTTGAAAGAGCCATAAGAACAATCAAGAAATTGCTAAATGCATGCGATACTACGAATGATGACTACAATCTTGCGCTTTTGAATTTAAATTCATCTCCGAGAGAAAATGGTATTTCACCTTCAGAGATTTTGATGGGAAGAATTTTGCGGACGAGGTTACCGATGTTGGATAATTTAAGGGAAACAGAAATCTCAAAAAAGCATTCAAACGATAAAAATTTTAAAAATAAAGAAATAAAGAACTACTATGATCTGCATGCCAGAGAACTTCCGGATTTGAATATTGGTCAAAAAGTAAGAATGAAAACTAAGGATAACAAATGGAAAGATGGAATAATAGTTAAAAAATCTGAAGATCCTCGATCATATTTTATTAATTGCCAAGGAAATATATATAGAAGAAATAGAAGAGATATTTACAAAAATAAAGATGATATAAACAACACTAGTAATTATATTAATTTTGAAGACCTCGTTAGAAATGATGAAAAAAATGAAATTGAAAATAATCTTTCAAACAATTTAAATGAAAGTGAAGAGAGAAGGGTAACAAATGAAACTAATATTTCGAATGATTTAAATGGAAGTGAAGAAAGAAGGGTGACAAACGAAACTGAACAAAATGATGGAACTTTGAATTCAGAAACTTCTTTAAGAAGGAGTACAAGAATAAGAAAAGCTCCAGATCGTTTTGGATCTTTTTTAGTAATTTAAATTTATAAATTTGTTAATTTATTTCTTGTTAAAAAGGAGGATGTTATGATAGTTTGTATATACTACAATCAATCTATGACAAC
>JAKCPI010016538.1:0-27843 GCA_023213315.1 Euborellia annulipes | reverse complement strand
TTAAGGTTGTTCGGATAGTACATCGTAAGTCATAATAGAATCTAAATTTTTTTTTAAATAAAATTAAAAATTTGAATGCCAAAATTCCTTATTATAATTTAGTCGTGACCTATCATAGTTTATAATTGGATTAAGTTAATAATTTAATTACCAAAAATAATAAATGAATGACTTTTGATTTGAGCAGTTTTTCACGTAATATAGAACTGGCAACATTGCATTCATCAACTATCTATTTTAAATCTTAAACGCCTTAAATTTTATTTTATTTAATATATTACAATGTTTAATGCAAATCAGTTTAAACACAATGGACGATTTGCGAGAAAAAATATTGTAAAATTGAAAAAAAAAATGTATCTGACATAGAGATAAGACACTTATGTTATGCAACGTTGCCAGGCTGGTCTGACTCTCGAGAATTCATTATTTTTAAATATTAGCGACTGTCATTTTGGAGAATTTTTTGACTTTCTTGTTAAAATATCTTTAAAAGCGGTCGGCAGAAACTTTTGGTTTTATTTTTAACGTATTCCTCGGAAGTGAATTAATAAAATGTAAGTTTTTTTGTTTTTGTATCATTTGCACAGATGCCTATATAATTCGATATGTGTGAATTTCGTCGTTATTCCCCATAGGCTACATGTTAAATTTCAATTTTTTAAAAAATTAATTACACGATAACCCTGTGTCAGATCTGCTTCAAAATTTTATTTTATACGTATTTGATAGTGATTAATAACATATTAAAAAATTAGCTTTTAATCAAGGAAAGTGCTTTAATGTCCGAACAACCTTAATAAAAATAACCCAGTAATTTAATTTTATCAATAATCATAATTAGTATTTCCTCAAAATAATAATGACTTAGGATTTTTTTTTTATAAATATTTAGCTTATTTTCCTCCTTTCATTAGGAACATCAACAACTAATAGGAATATTTATTTTCGTGATGATTATAAATAATATAAATAAGTACAAAAAAAAAAAAGAAAAAAGAAAAATGCCTTTCTAATTATGAGCTTTGCATAAATATTTAATGGTGAAATGCAAAGTAATAGTTATTTATAAGATTTTTTTTTTAATTTTAGTTCTTTGGTTGGTGTATCACTTCTGAAATCTGACCTCTTTTTATAAAATATGAATTTAGGTCATCTAACTTACTCAATAATAAAATAAAATTGTAAATACTTGTAGGATCTATTAATTTACAAGTATAAATTTTGATTAAGGCTCCCACGAAATTTTATTGCTCCGGCACAGGTTACCGATTTTCGGTAGTTGGTTTAGATATGACAGAAAATTTCTCCAGTCAATTTCTTTTTTTTAGGAGAATATGCCCTTCGTTTCTCCTGTCTTCTTTTTATCTAATAGGTTTAATAGGTCTAAAACGGGCTCTGAGGAACCCCCATCTTTGGACAGAAAAAATATTAAAAAATATTTAATGATATAAAAATTCTTTTTAATGCTAATTTATGAATCGGAATTAAAATAAAAATTTCCCGCATTACCCTCCCCTCCTTGAATATGCCACTACCTCATACCCTTTTCAATATGAAAAATTTTGGATTCTCTTTACTTTATTTGCTTAAGGGAAGTATTTTTTTATTTGATACGTATAATTACCTCGTTTAGGTTATGTATTATAAATTTGTAAAAAAATTTTATAATTTTTACCCGTTCGTCTTTTTCCCTTTCCATATAAGTGACTATAAAAGGATGGAGAGAAAATTATCAAGTTTTTTTATTTATTATTTTTTTTCTAAATTTAAGGTCTTTTTCGGTATCTGATGTCAACAATACATAGTGTAATAAAAATAGAAGTTTTACTTGGCATTGCTCCTCCCCCTCTTCTTCAACTGCAATTATTTTAACTACAAGAAATTAACTAGCTTAACTTTATACGTATATAATTTTCCTATTTTTGGTTTACCCTAATTATTTGTAAAATTTCAAGATTCTAATGACCTGGTTTAATGTCCTTGGGAATGGTTAATATATTACAGTTTTTTAACTTTTTACCAATAAAATCTCCTTATTAAAAAATTTCTAAATAAATATGATAAAAACGAAAGGAGGAAAAGGGATAATAAAATTGATATTTCGCATATTAGAATGAAAAATTTAACTAATTTCTCATTAATGACCTCTATAAGTATAAAGCTGGGGATTCTGGATTAGACATCCAAGGAGCCTCTCTCCCAATAACACAAAAATTCACAATTATATTTTATAAATATTAGAAGGGACTCGAGCCTTCCCCGGGAAACAGCAGCCAGGGGAAAGAAAAAGCCTTATATTATGTTGCCGACGTTTCGAGAGCTACTCGTACTCATCTTCAGGGCATGCAGAATTCTCAGAATTATCTTTGACAATTCTGCGTGCCCTGAAGATGAGTGCCACTAGCTCTCGAAACGTCGGCAACATAATATAAGCTTTTAAATCACTTTTCCTGAAGAAGGCTCCCGTCCCTTTCTTCAAATTGATTATCTAAAGCCATTAAACTCAAGAAGGTTTATAAATATTGTATGAAAAGTAAATGTCTTTATAAGGAAGTAATTTAAGAAATTTGATAAAAAAAATATTTTTTAAATGTGCCTTATTTTTCTTATTAAGAAATCCTAGTCAGGATTGAATTTGGCGTCATCACAATTTTAAGCTTGGATAAACTCCCAAATGAGGCCCATGTATATGTTAATGAGAATACATTTCTTTGTTTGGAATTTCATATTTATTTTGTTGTTTATAAAATTGTATTAGATAATTTATGATCATTTATTTGTTGGACCTAGAATATGAAGATTTCGCTTTTTAAGTAGGTCAAAGTGAATAAATAAATTTTCTCTTAAATTTTATATGCCAGGTACTGACCGAGTAACATTCATGGGTTGATAATAGAAAGAGTTTAATTTCTCACCCCAAAGTAAACTATTGCTGATTTGCCTGGATTTAATGGCTTAGCGCTTTATCCTCATGCTAATTATAGATTATTTTTTAATTGAACGCTTTTAGAACATTTTAAAATGTTCCGCTAAAATTTGTAATTTAGATTTCAGGTAAGCGAGAATTAACTGACGTTCCCAAGCCCAAACATATAAATCAAATTTTAGAATAAATGCATGAAAAAACAAATAATCACTATATAAAATAGAATAAAATTTATTAAAATTGGGAATCGTATAGTCTATATTATTTTTTGAAAACCGTCTAGGAAAGTTTTTCATTTGAAATAGTTGTAGTTATTAGTTTTCAATAAATGCTGTGAAATTAAAAAGTATTACTCTCCTTGTTTTTAGATTATGTTTAAATTTTTGACGGCAGCACGCCATATTCTCAGGAAAGGCTGGAGATTCTGAGTTTGACACCCAAGGAGTCTGTCCCCCAATAACACCAAAATTCATAAAAATATTTTATAAATATTTTAATTGTCTTCAAGATAAGACAGGAGCAGCATTTTACATTTTAATATGTAAATTTCAGATAGGTTTCTTAGTAAATGAAAGGGAGAGGCAAATTTATCAACAATTTCAACGATCTTTTTTATTTTAACAATTAAAAAAAAAAAAACTCCGGATTTCCTTTATGCAACGATAAATAAAATAGCCACTGTCCATTTTTTATGAAGCTGATAAAAGTTATATCTCAAGCTTTTTATTTTTATTTATAGTCTACTAATTAGAGAATTTTGAGATGCTTAATCAAATTATTAAATAGTTCTGATCAGTGGGGGTTTTAGAGTTTTAAGTAAGCGATTTCTCCCCTTCCCTTTCCTCGAGAAAAATGCTTACTTGAATCCGATGTTATGTACGTTTTCCTGTAAATCAAAGACGAAAAATTTATATTTGCATTAAAATAAAAAGAAAAATAAATTTATATTTCTCTCTCTTTTTTCCCAAAATATTTACAGTTACCTTTATAAAGATAATATAAAAATACAAATTCGCGGCCGCCTCTACCGCCACTGATCCTGATTATTACTATTTGAAAAAATGGACTTTTTGTTGACAATAATTTCCAGCATGTGACAATAATAAGAAAAATTTGCATGGCCTGCATTGATATGTTGCTGTAACTGTAAAATTATGCTTTATCTAATACTTTCAGGACATCGTCCACGTCAATTATACACTCCCCAAGATTTGGATAACGGTTTTGATAATCCCTTTCTAAGAACATTCAGCCCAAATTGGCAAGGGCCTCGATACTGGTGGCTAACTAACCTGAAAGCAAATAAATCCCTAACAGTTTTTGGGCAAAATCCTAATAACAGCTTTAATAATAAAGCAACACCTGTAAATAACTTCGTCAAATCATCAGAGATTGACACGGATTCTTATTTCGATCCTTCAGATGATCTTACACAAGATATCCTCAGGGTGTATGGAAATGGAACCTCTGAAATAGACGACGGCCCTTTTGGAGGAGATAATACAATACCAGATTCTAATGGAAATCCTGGAGAACGAGAAGTGACTCCAGCAACTCTAGTAACTGACAATAAAAACCCACCGACAGTAGGGTCAGTCGACGTCGACGACGACGACGGTCGCCCTTTACCGAGATGTGATTGTGTTGATTTTTTTTTGTGTGAAAATGGCACAATCAAAACCCAAGGACAGAATTTGCTTGGAGACCGGTAAGTGCAATTTTTTAATTTTAGTTTTAAAAAATCTTGACAATTCACTGTATCTTGAAGCAGTGATCTTGTCTTATGATCTAAAAACTAGTGGTTGGTGTCCTGAGAGACGAAGTTGGTCAAACAGACAGAAATTTGCGAAGTAGATTAATTGATTTTAATTGATATATCTGGGGCATCACATTTAGGAAATGATGTAACTTCTCGAGGTGCCGGTAGATGGCTACGGCAAAAGACCGGTTTGGTTTAAAAACTTTCTACAAATTTAAGGTACAAATACTATTTATTATAGACTTATATCATTTCCGGAGATTGTCTGATTCAGAACATCAGAAGAAAATTCGTCTAGTAGATATAAATTTCAAAACGATTGAATAATTTATAATAGAGTTACTTTCAATGAAAGACCATATCATCTACATACAGAGAGATCATATCTTGTATAAGGTTAAAATAAAAACAAAATCGTTTTTAACTTTATTAAAAATTGTATAAATATTTCTAAGTATATAGTGGGTAAAGTTTATCGCTTAGAGTATTGCAAAGCCACTAGTTAATCTTAATTTGATATTTTACCATGAAATCATTTGTTTATTTATTTGGGGGAATTACATTAGGAATTTTAATGATGCACATTATATGAAAGAGTTCAAATACTATAACCCTTTTATATTTAATTTTAATGTAAATAAATCATACGAGGAAAATATATATTAAAAAAAAATGAAAGCGGTTTCTTTTGTCTTTTCTGATTCATACTCAGGGCCTGATTGTCGCTTGTAGGCTAAATTTTATTTGCCGCCCCTTCCCCTATCTCGCCTATCTCCCCTTCAAAGGAAACGACATTTAAAAAAAATTACTTGTAATCTGGTCACAAGATGTAGGATTAGATTTGAGATAAAAATTAAAATTAACTATTCTTATCCAGGTAATACTATTTGTAACATATAGGCAGATATTACTCCAGATAAAGGTTACTAAAAAAAATCGTTATGCTGAATATCCATGTTTATTTATGGGCAATACCCATACGTAAATACTGTACATGACAAAGATAGTTACAATAAGAATAAAAATAAAATTAATGAAACATAGGCCGGCGCCGCCCCTCAGTCCTTGCCACTCTAGGCCGCAGCCTACTCAGCCTAATGGATCCTGTTC
The DNA here is from genome assembly GCA_023213315.1 of Euborellia annulipes. Taxonomy (NCBI): domain Eukaryota; kingdom Metazoa; phylum Arthropoda; class Insecta; order Dermaptera; family Anisolabididae; genus Euborellia; species Euborellia annulipes. Next base: position 22,045 of record JAKCPI010016538.1, on the reverse strand, counting down.
ATTCTCACTTTAAACTCGCCGAAACTTTTCTTTTCTAGTTATCAACTATCGTAAAATCCTTAATTTACCATAGGGATGAATTACCAAATATTAATTTTGAAAGCATAATAAAAAGATAATTTTTTGGTAGAAGTAAAATTATTTGAAATTATTAATGCCAAATATGTAGCCTTATTTACTTTCTCTTACCTATGTATATATGTAATATATATATAGAGAGAAAGTATTGGATTCATGTCAAAAATTCGATGTCGAGATTTTGATGGATCTTCACGTTTTGAGGTCCCCTGAATCCAAAAAAGTGGTTTTCGCGACATGGTCTGTCTGTGTGTCCGTGTGTCTGTGTGTCTGTGTTCAATTTTAAGCATGAAGGAATTGAGCTACGAGGTTGAAATTTTATATTTAAGTTAAACACCATCCGGGACCGGAAAAATAAGCTTTTAATCAAAATCGGCCAAAGAGTACTAGTACTTTACTGATGTACTTTTTCAATTTTTTTCGATTTTCTCAAAATTTGCTGCAACGATTTTTTTTTAAATTCAAAAATCAATTATTTTTTAGATGCTCTTTAAAATGTATATTCTCATTTTGCAATTGAAATCTTCTGAAGACCACTTTACTCTTGTATTTCATAGGGAAGAGGAGAAATGGTTGCCATGGTAACAAAATATAAATATTTTCTCATACTTATAAATTTTACATCTGAATTCATATGTTCCGTACTGTCGGGAACTAAATATATGTCGATACAAAAAATCTGGTGTGACAAGCACAGAACACAACTTTCGATTACCGAAGGTAAGAGAAAGTTGTGTGCTGTGCGCCAGTCACACCAGATTTTTTGAATTTGAAATTTAAATTTATTTGAAGATACTAATAATAATCACATACAAAAGCTAAAATAATTAGCCTTTTGGATAGGCAACCAGAGTTGACCTGGGCCTGTTTCACAAAAGTATAAGTTTGTATCTAATAAGTAAATTGTTGCCCTTGACCTATGACTCAGAGGAAGAGCATTAGCTTCTGGTGCCAAAGGTCAATCCCGTCCCTGGCGAGAAATTTATTTCATTGAATTGGATATCAATCAATTAAAATAAATAGGGATAGGGTTTATATGCCGAAAAAGACCTTAAACAAATTAAAAAAAAAAATAATAATAATAAATAAATTGTTGAGGCGGAGTCAAAAAATAACCAAGACTTAGCAATTTATTATAGCCGTACAAAGCTGACGTTTCGCCCCCCCCCCCCTTTTTCTAGGCCATATTGATAGTCGTTTGGCTTGAATAAATGAAATAGGTAAGAGAAATAAACGAATTATTACTTTTTGGATAAATCAATAAAGTCAGTGGCTGTTGGTTTATGATGAGCAGGAGCAGCCAAAATTAAAAAGCCTCCGATTATTTACAATCAAGCGAGACGCTTCGGAAAATTTTTTCTCCCATCATCAGTCTTTTAAATTGTGTATGTCCCGGAGTTGTCCCTGAATAGGTTAGGTGGATAACTCGCCCATACATATAATTCATAATAATGTATTGTGCCCATTTGACACCTCCGGGACTTTTAAATTGTGTATGGGAAATACACAATTTAAAAGTCTGATGATGGGAGAATAAAGTTGCCCCGAAACGTCTCGCTGGATCGCGAATAAACGGAGGGTGTTTAATTTTGGCTGGTTCTACTCGACTTTCTTTATATAAACCAACAGCCACTGATTTCATTGGTTTTAAAAAGTGTAGAAATAAACAACAAATTTTCAACTAAGCCCTATTTTATTCACATTCTCTTGAGACGTTTCGGCTAAGACAGAAAGCTTTCCTCATTCCTATAAGCTAGAAAAATATTTGACAAATATACATTTTATAATATCATTAGATTTTTAAGATAATTAAAAAGCTGCACTTGATCAGGGAGCGAAGGGAGAGGGAGAGGGGAGGGGGTGGCATAATATAATATTGGTAAGGAGAGGGTGTCAAATTAAGCTTTGTAGTAAGTAGATCAATGAAATTTTATTTTGTAACAAATCAGTGACTAAATTGTGACCAGCAAAAAATTCTATTGTATATTCTAGATATTTTAGTTTTGTACCGTTAATGTCAAAAAAAAAAAATAAATTTATTATTATTTTTCAGAGCAGGTTTTGCGAAAACAAAAGAAGACTGCAATAGAACACAGCGATGGTGTTGTTTACCTGGAACGCCACTAACAATGGTATTTTCTTTTAATTCTATCTTTAATTTTCAACTCAAAATAAGCCCTCGGGCTTGGTCTAGTGGCTAGCGTGCTGGCCTTCTATACCAAGGGTCGCGGGTTCGGATCCTAGGCAGTCCCTTGATTTTATTTAAGCCATTTGGATACCAAATGGACCCCTAATAGATATATTTTAAAATAACGATTATCGTAATAGGTCTTATATGGGCCAAGTTGCCGAAAAGATTGTGTGTATGTGTGTGAGTGTGAGGCAGGGCGGATTAAAGGGGGGGCGGTGGGGGCGATCGCCCCCCCCCGCCAGAAGAAATTCAAAATGTTATAAAAACTAGTAATCTAAAGAAATTATGATTTCTGCTCTTTAATTGAATCGTTTATTTCAGAAACCACCTAAGCGACAAAATTTCAAATCATGTGTTTTTGGTGCTACTGTACAATTTAAAGGTAAATACATCTTTTAGATTATCCCAATAGCATGTTTTTGATTTGGTAAAAAAATATTTGAAGGAGACTAGACGTATAGTTAAGCTGCAAAACAGTTTTCTTTAGTTTCCCGAAAGTTTAAAAAAACGCACTTAGGTGGTTTCTGAAATAAACGATTCAATTTCAATTGAATTTGTTACCAATCAATTTAAATAAATAGGAAAGGCGTTTAAATGGCCATAGATGCCGACAAAGTCCTTATGATATAAATAAAAAATAAAAATAAATAAAAACCGCCCCCGCTGGGGCCCTCCGACAAACCTGCATTAATCCGCCCCTGATGTGAATGGGAAAATAAGTGCGAGTATTTAAAAAAAAAAATCATCATAAATTTTAATTGAAAAATAAATAAAAAAAGAGAATAAATTTTTAATTTAAATCAAGATCTATAATATAATTTTTATAACTGAATAAGATATTTATATTTAAAGATATTCAAAGACCTAGATTCGGAATGATTATGGATATGTTTTATTTCTTGGTGCGCCGAATACCACATGCTACAGGGAATCGAACTCAGGATCTCCAAACTTTTCCGGGGCATCAGTGTTTTTTATATTAGCATATTTATTTTGAAAATTTCATAGGATAAGAAGTCCGTATCAAAATAATATTTAATTATTAAAAAAAGTAAATAAAATTTTTTGTTGACTTGATTTGTGCTTTTTGGTAAATTTATACTTGACTGATAATGAGGCATAAATATCCTGTGAAATTTTGTAACTCTAGAAATAAATTTGCGAATATTATAAAAAATAAGAATTAATGCTCTTTTTTTTATCTATCAGATGGGATGTGGACTTCAATCTCAAAATCCAAATATGTTTGGTGATAGAATTTTAGTGCATCCTAATGATCAAACTTATCCAGGGGAGTTTCCTTGGATGGTAGCCCTTCTTATCAACAAAACATTAGAAGGAAGGCAACAAGTATACATAGATAACGTTTTCCAATGTGGAGGTGTCATCATAGATAAAGACATAGTCTTAACAGCGGCACATTGTCTTATGAAGTAAGTATTTATCAATAGTATTTAAAAGAGCCTACCTACAGAGGAGTCATTTGAGGGAGACGGCATACTCTGCACGTAGAGCATTTGCCCTCCCCTCCCCCCAAGAGCTCTGATCTTTTTTAAAATTTATATTATTCTAAATAAAATATTTCAAAATATATAAACGGGTATATAAACTGTAAAAAATTAAAAAAAATTATTTATCTATTGGCCAAATTTAAGATACCTATTTGTAAATAAATTTTAAAAAAACGTATGCTCTCCCCTCCCAAAAAAAAGTTGAAATGACGCCACTGCCTGTCTATATTCATAAAAACCAAAAACCTGCTGAAAAATCTTTGATTTGTTTTTAGAGAAAATTAAAAATATTTTCTAACTATAACATATCGTCTGCTGAGAATCCTAGTGGCGAAAGTCCGAAATTCAACAATTCGAGAAAAGGCGTTTGAAAGTTTTATAAACATATAGCCTACATTTAAAAAGCCGAGCAACAAATGAATAGACCAGAATCTAGAATGGAAATATATTTTCGCCACTTTGGTACTCAAAAGAGAAGACGTTTTTAGAACGTTTTGTGGGCTTAACTCAAAAATTGAATTTTCTGACTTTCGCCACAATGATTCTCAGCAGGCGATATATGGGTAAGAGGGAGTAAAAATAAATCTTTTTACTTTCTCGTATAGAGAAAGTATTGTAATCATAAAAAAATTAGACTTCGAGATTTTGATGTTTCTCCACGTTTTAGACCTCCCTGAGTCCAAAAAAACCATTTTTGGCATTATGTCTGTCTGTGTGTGTGTGTGTGTGTGTGTGTGTGTAAACACGATTGCTTAAAAACCAAAGCAACTAGATCGATGAAATTTGGTATATGCTCCTTACACTAAAATTGTAGATTTCTATCAACTTTTGGAGTAAATACGTCACTTGGAAGTAATACTTTACTTTAAAAGTTTTTTCAAAATTTTAATTTGTTTCACAAATTCATTTGTTTATATTTACCCTTTTTTTAATGATACCTGTATGATTTTGTTTTGATTTTTTTATCAAAATTAACGAAAATTTTCTTTTTCTTCTTTGATTATTTCAAAAACTATTCAGTTTTCGAAAAAATGTCAAAGAATAAAAACTTTTAAAATAGAGTAATTTATCATAATATAACAAAAAAATTGAAAATTTCAAAATTTTTGAAAAAACTTTTCAAGTAAAGTATTCCAAGTGTCGTATTTACTCCAAAAGTTGATAGAAATCTACAGTTTTAGTGTAAGGAGCATATACCAAATTTCATCGATCTAGCTGCTTTGGTTTTTAAGCAATCGTGTTCACACACACACACCCAGACGTAATTCCAAAAGAATATACGAGAAAGTCTCGGGGAAGTCATTCCCCATATTTTTATTTTGTAAATAGAAAAAATGAGAATCTCGCAGGAGTTGAGCTCCTGGTGTAATCCACAAGAAAACGGAGATTCGACTCCAGCGATATTTAATTTTTTCTAATTTCAAAAAGAGATAAATCAGTGTTTTATTTTATTATCATTTCGAATAAGGAAGAAAATTTCTTTTATTTAAGTGTTGAAAATATTTGCATTCACTAATGACTTAAAAAGATTAAGGTTCGGATCACTATTAATTACCTGGGATAATATTGAAAAAAGCCCAGGAGATTCTTGATAGTTCTAGAATAAATGCCAAGAGATTTAATTAATGAAAGTAAGAAAAATTGAAATTATTTTATTAAAAAAATTATTAATCATACAAAATTCTTTTTTTTTTTTTAATGTTATTTCGAATCCAGAATTATAATAGGTCTATATTAAATAATTATTAGGCCTATCCCCAATCAGTCCCCAACCAGTCGCCCCTCCTTGAATGTTCCACTGGCTGTCCTCGAATTTCCTACACCAAAAACCTCGAACCCTCCCGTTTATAAAATCCTGGGACTGCCACTATTTGATATTTATATATCTGTCTGAATTAGACAATATTTCACATGGAATTTAAAAAACTAGTTTTTTTAACTAGTTTTCTAATAGCTATTAGAAATATTTATAAAATTGTGACAAGCATAAGGTATGTCGTCCCAGGGCCGCAGACAGGGGGGACAGGTGGACTATATCCCCGGGGCCAGGCCCTTTGCGCTCCAACCTTAAAATTCTAATAAAAAATAATTTCGATGAATAAAATTTCAATTAAAAAAAATCATTTTCTTGACATTTTTTCCTGAGGGGCCCGGGCCCTTTAAGCTCAAATCTTAAAATTTCAATAAAAATAAATCATGTTTTTTTTAAATTTTTTCCTGAGGGGCCCGGGCCCTTTAAGCTCAAAGAAAGTTTGATAATATTTTTCCCGTCTCAGGATAGCTAAAAACGCAGATTTCAGTGTCTAATTTTCAAAAAATTTTCCATACCCCAAGTCGTCTGTCCAGGTCTAGCCTTAATAAATTAAGATGACCCTATGTTTAGGAAATTTTGAAAAATTTTGAAATACCGTAACTTTTTTATTTAAATAAATATTGTAAGCTATGTATAACTGTTTCAAAAATTGTGTCAAAAACTGTGTAAAAAATTGTTGGCACAATAGCCTTTACATAGTCTACTAAAAAAACTAAGGGGGGGGGGGGCGTATTATTATGTAGCCCCGAGGCCCGTCAAGTCTGTCTGCGGCCCTGGTCGTCCCTCAAAGGCAGCCGAGAGATTTGCTGGGCTCCGGATTTGTGCCTTCTTTCCCACCCCCTCAAAAAAAAGTTTAAATGTTAAATCCGAAAAAATATTTTTAAATGTTTCCTGACTAATTAAGAGTTAGACTAGAATCAAATGTTAAAAGACCCGGACCCCCTGTATATGAGAATCCCATTGGTATTTTAATGTTTTCATTATATGAAGAGTTAATATTATAAAATACATTTTATTTTTTTTTAGTAAAGAAACCAATCAATCATATGATCGCTCATCTCTAAAGATTCGAGCAAGTATGTGGAACCTAGCTGATGATAATGAAGCTGATCAAATACAAGATCGCAAAGTTTTATTTCATTTTATTCATCCGAAATTTGATATGTCAACACTTGTTTATGATATTGCAATTATCTTGCTGGATTCATCTTTAATATTTAATAAAAGAGTCGGGGAAATATGTCTTCCAACTGAACCAGATCCGATTTTACCGATTACACAATGTTTTGTCAGCGGTTGGGGGAAGGATAAATTTGGTAAGTTTGTCATTTTGGGCTTTCTCTTACCTTTACCGTATATATGTGTTAATATGTATATAAATATATATATTTTTTGTGGGGGGTGCGCGGGGGCGGGTGCAAAATCAAAATGGGCCGGGGCACCCAAAACCCCCACACCCAAAACACCCCCCCCCCCCAACCCCCCCTAATTCCCCCTTTTTAAAAATGTCTAAAAAAAGAGGAGAAAAACCGGGAAAAAATCCCCACCACCCCCCACCCCACCCCGAGAAAACTTTTCTTCCCACAATATATAGAGAGAGAGAGAGAGAAAGAGGGTGTATTGGGTTTATGTCAAATATCGAAATTATGGATATACACGTTCGAGGCCAAAAAAATGGGTCCCGTAAAATGGTCTGTTTGTCTGTGATCAAAATCAAGCATGAAGGAAATGAACTATGAGGTTGGAATTTTACATTTAAGTTAGATACTGAGGCTCGAAAGTAGGCCTTTAAATAAAACCGGCCAAAGAATACTAGTACTTTACTGATGTACTTTTTCAGTTTTTTTTTTTTTCTCAAAATTCTAATTAAAATTCATAAATCAATTATTTTTTAGATGCTCTTTAAATTGTATACTCTCTTTTTTCCCTAAAAATGGTTGAAGCACACTTTACTCTTCATAGGAAAGATAATTTCTTATAGGCCCAGGGCCGCAGACTGCGGGGAGCAGGGGGCCCGGGCCCTTTGCGCTCCAACCTAAAAATTCTAATCAAAAATAAAATTAATTCATGGTTAAAATTTCAATTAAAAAAATCATTTTCTTGAAATTTTTTTTCCTAATCGGACTCGGGCTCTTTAAGTGCCAATCTTGAAATTATATTTAAAAAAAATCATTTTAATTAAATTTTTTTCCTGAGTCCAAATCTTATAATATTATACAAGTCCGCCCGACGCGAAAGCTTGGAGGTCCTGGTTCGGGTCCAGAAGGCGCAATTATTACTATTTAGGAAAAAGGCGTTTGAACAATTGGATATAACATTTTAGCATGACATTTCGCTATGAGAAAGTTGAGAAATTGATATTCTTTTAATTTAATATTAATCAATCAGCCGGGTCAGAATTCCCGTTCACCTAAGCACTCTACCGCTTTTTTACGTCCATAACAGGATCCCTCACTTAAGATTAGAAAATCTTTTACTTATACGTATTTTTTTTTTTAAATAAATTGAGAGATTAATTTTCTCTTTTTCCTAACCTAAGCCCAATAAGGGCTGCACTAAAGTAGTCTATATAGTTTTAAACAATTAATTAAATACAGAGGCGTAACGAGGCAGTTGGGGGCCTGGGGCGGCACTAGAAGAGGGGGCCTATATTGAATTTTTTTTGGGGGGGGGGTGCTCATCTTGAAATATCCTTCACCTCCATACACAAAGATATTTTTAAAATACCGGATATCCCTGAACCCCAAGTGCCCCGGGGCCTCTCAAAGAGAAATTTTCATTAGATTTTATTTATTTTTTTTCTAAATTTTTACGTTTTTACTTGAGCCCCAAGGGCCTCGGGGCCTCTCAAAGAGAAATTTTCATTAATTTTTTTTTATAAATATATGGGGGCCTATGCCGGCTCGGGGCCTGGGGCGGACCGCCCCCCCCCCGCCCCCTCGGTACGCCACTGATTAAATAGTAATAGGTTGGAAGTATTATATTATATACAGTAGTTATAATTAATTTACATTTCTAGTACAATGATAAGAGCATGTGGGGGAATTTGTTATGATTCAGGCAATTTAAATCTCGAGTGTATAAATTTGAATTTTATTTCAGGACCTGATGCAAATATGCGACCTAAGCTTAGAAAATTACGATTGCCTTTAGTAGAACATAGAGCGTGTCAAAAGAGATTGAGAGAGACAAGACTTTCTCAATATTATGAATTGGATCATTCCTTCATTTGTGCTGGTGGCATTCAAGGCAAAGATACGTGTAAAGTGAGTAAAAGATTTTTCTCATATAAAAAATTTTTTTTTACCTGAATGTCCTTTTTTTAGGGTGATGGCGGAAGTCCTTTAGTATGTCGAGAGAACGGGACGCAGATTTTCCATTTGACGGGACTTGTGTCTTGGGGTATAGACTGCGGGACGAACGTTCCAGGGGTCTATACAAACATAGCAAAATACGATATTCTTAGTTGGATTCAAGAACAAAAACAAAATTTACTTGATGTTAAAAAAAGGCAAAAATAAAAGGCTTTTTGATCCCTGAGAGCCAACTTTATTATCAAATTATTCTTAATATATGTATTTTTATTTCATGTTAATCCGAATGGATTGGTATTATTTTCTCTAAAAGAGAAGGATCATTTTGATAATAAGAATCAATTAATTTTAATTTAATTTAGATTTTTATACCGGTATCTATTATTTCATCAATATCATATTTGTATTCGTTCAATCCATCCTTTTATTTTACTCATATTTTTTTGTTAATTGCGATTTAAATAAAAAACAAAATCATATGTTAATTGAGAATTTATCGATTTTATATCGCTAGTTTGCTGCAATAACGTCATAATTCAAAAATCACTCTTATTGAGATATTGGCACAGCAAGGGCTGGTAAAACAAGCTCTATTCCCTGACAGAGGAACATGCCTGAGCTTTTCATACTCGCAGCAAAATATCTCATTTATTTGAATCGCAAATTTTCTTAAAACTTCTTTTATCACTTTAAAAAATATGAATTTTGCGTTATGACACTCTTGCAGCAAATGAGCGATATATAAACTATAGATTAACAAAATAAAGAGTGAATGTAGTCATTTAATTTAATGATGTTTTTGTTTAATAAAGGAGTTTGCAAAGAAAATTGTTGTTTATAAAATATTTCTAAGGAAAGGATCATATGAAAGGGTAGTCTATATAGAACAAGTAGCCATTTTACAAACCTAGAGGGATTTATCAGCCCTGTTAATTAGAACAACTTAAAATTAAGCCCAGTTATACAGTGTATAAGATGGGTCTCGAAAACTTTGCAAGCAAAAATTCAATATTAATCTTTAATTTCTCATACCTCTATATATGTTAATATTTAGAGGGAGAAAGTATTGGATTCATGTCAAAAATCCGATGTGGAGATTTTGGTGGATATACACGTTTTGAGGTCCCCTGAATCCAAAAAAGTGGGTTTCACAATATGGCCTGTCTTTCTGTGTTCAATTTTAAGCTTGAAGGAATTGAGATATGGGGCACCTCCCTGGAGCGTGAAAATAAGCTTTTGAATAAAATCAGCTAAAAAATACTAGTACTTTACTGATGTACTTTTTCAGGTTTTTTAGATTTTCTCAAAAATCGCTCTAACAATTTTGATAAAAATTCAAAAATCTATATTATTTTTTAGATGCTCTTTAAAATGTATATTTTCATTTTGCTCTCAAAATTGTTTGAAGCACACTTTACTCTTGTACTTCATAGGAAAGATAGAAGAAATGTTTACCATGGTACCAAAATATAAATATTTTCCCATGTTTATAATTTTACATCTTGAATTCTAAAATATCGGCGAAAACTAAATAACAGATATATGTCGATACAAAAAATCTGGTGTGACAAGCACAGAACACAACTTTCGAATACCACAGGTAAGAGACTTTAAACGATACTTGTGGACCAGGCCTATAAATGAGTTATATATACTGTAATTTGGAGAAAATTAAAAAAATCATAACAAAATGTAATGTAAAGAGAATGAATCAAATAAATTTAAAGAGGGTTAAATCAGACTACAGTGGTGTGATTGTTTGTTAGACCCCATATACCAACATTTCTAGGTGAGTGTGAAGAAACAATATAACTAGAATATTAAAGCAAAAATAAAACAATTTACAAAAAAAAATTCGAAATTGAAAAAAAGCAGTTAAAAAATTTGTTGTAAGATGTTGGTTTGGCTATAGATCAAATATTGGCCATGTTTTTGTTTTTAAATATAATATTCTAAAAACTAAAAAAATGTCAATCAAAAAGTATTAGTCTAAAAGTTTATCAATTTATAATGATCTCTCCTTGAACTTTAAAATAAAACTTGTTTATTAATCCAGAAATTTTTCAATAGGCCTTGCGTTTCACACAATACTTTTCATATCTTTGAATGTGAATCTAATAAAAGGGGTTTAAGGATTGCGGTATGGGTTCCAAGTGAAACATTTTGAACAAAGGTTGTATTTATGTGAGTTTCACGAGAGTAAAAAAGTATTAACACCAATTTAAATACTCGATATATTTCGGGTTGTTAACCTATTTTCAGGAGTTACAAAAAACTGACTGAGTATTTAAATTTGTGTTAATACTTTTTTACCCTCGTGAAAATCACATAAATACAACCTTTTTAATAAAAGGGGATTGAAAGAGTATTTAATATAATAAATTGATTATTTATTTATTTATTTATTTTAAGACGAGGAAGTAATTTAATAATGAAAAATTTATAAATAAAATTCTTAATACAAAATGTGGTAAATGATTTCATGTTCCTTCTCATTTATCATTTAATAGTAGAGTAGTATTTCTTACAATAACTCCCTAAAATTTACTGCTTGAAAACTATAATTTTTTTAAGCAAGCAATGGTAGTAATATATTATCAGAGCAAAGTAGTGTTAAAATTTTAAATACTGTTAGCAATTATATATTCTGTAAAATTAATTTGAGAGGAGGATTATCTCTCAGATCATCCAAAGCTGCGATAAAAATTTTTCTGGCTATGGCCATAGGCTTATTTTAATTATTCTTCAGAAACCTTACGCCCTAATTGATATGATAATAGAGAACAAAAGAAAGTTTGTCATGCTAAATATTTTTTTTTTAATTTTTAAATTTTCCCATCTCTCAACAGAGATTAACTCCAATTACAGAGAGACGGAGGAGACATTGGCAATGTATGAAAATTTTCCGGCAAGTGAGATTTGAACCCGAGTTATATAGCAACTCTAGATTCGTAATCCGCAGCTTAGCCGATTATACACGAGCCTCCTCAATATAAGACCATTTCCACAGCTTCCCCGCTTCTTTGAGTTAAAAGAGGGGGAAGGTAAAAAAGAATCTCTGTTGTATTTATCATTTAAGATAGTATTTAATCTTTCTTTCACTTACTTCCTATAACTTTCTGCTTTTTCATAAAAATGAAAATTATAATATAAAAGTCTCCCCTATATTTATCGAATCCGCCAGAGTACGACTTTTTCATGTCAATCATATCAAATGAAACAACGATATGCATATTTAGTGAGATGTGCCGACCCTGCAGCGAATGGTTAATTGCCAGAAAAGATTAAGCTCGTTTAATTATGGGAGTATAAAAATTTGAAAATGGAGGTTATATTATTAATTAATTATATTTATGTTAGCGAGGCGAATAGCTGAATCAATATGTAGTAGAAAATAAAAGGTCGAGCAGCTATGATAATTTCTTTATTTGAGAACCCACAGCGACTTTCGGTCGACTATGCGACCATCTTCATGGCTAGAGTTCAGTCAACAGAAAAACCTCTTAAGTTCTTTGACAGACATTTCATAAAATACATTACGATCTATCATATATAATGCATTCAGCGCCAAAGTCAATTGACTTAAGAGGTTTTTCTGTTGACTGAACTCTAGCCATGAAGATGGTCCATAGTCGACCGAAACTCGCTGTGGGTTCTCAAATAAGAAATTATCATAGCTCTCGACCTTTTATTTTCTACTAATTATATTTATTTTCTCTTATATTTGTATTTCTATTTTTGAGGAAATTTACTCGCCGTTGCTTTTGATGGATAAGGTTAGATTTAATTAAAAACAAAATGTTTAAATGGTGGGATAATTGCGACTGTTTTTCCATCACAGTGTCGGAGATAAATACTCCAAAAAAAAAAAAAAAAAAAAAATTGTATGAATAAGTCTATTCGTTTGCTTCATTTAATGCTAAATGGATCTCTAATTGTTCCCCCCTATCTCAATATTAGATCCTACACCGTACCGGTATACGTCAGTGCATAAATTGATATATATATATAGACATTAATAAACCTCCGGAACGCCATTGAGTTAGGCATCCCAATTGACAGCACATTGCCGTGTGAGATAGACCCTTGTTTTTTAGTTTTTTTTTTTTTTTTTAATTTCATTTAAGGTCTTTTTCGGCATCGAAGGCCATTTAGACCCCGTCACAATGAACCTTGTTAACAATTTGAATTGGATGAATAATGATAAATTTTGAAATCAAAATTACAAATTTTAATTGAAATAATTTCTTGATTATTTCTCTAGGAGTAAAAGTGATTAATTTTTAAGGACAGGGTAAAGTAGGACGGCTTGAAAATATTAACATTAAATTATAAAGATTTGAGGATAACCGTTATTCTTTCGTATTTATTTAAATTAAATAGTGTATCCGATGATTTAAAATTTATTGCCTTATCCGGGAGATGTAGCCAAATAACCTAGAACAGTAGTGCGCAAACCGTAGGTAGCAAAGAAATTTATTTGTCAAAAAAAAAATAAATAAATAAATAAAAATATCAGGAGTATCTAGGGATTAAGGCAAAATTTTACCCAAAATGAGGAGTCAGAAATGAAAATAATTATAAGTGAAATAAGAATAATTGGACCCTGTTACGCATTAGAGTCTCAAGCGCCAGCTACCGAGTTTTGAGAAAATCAACATTAAAGTTTTTTGTTTTCATTGGATTATATATAATTTTTTTTGTCAATTGTGCAAGTAACATTAAATATAAATTTTTTTAGGACATATTTCATAAAAAATACTATTAATTATAGCATTTGAAACAATATTCCGCGCTTAACTCAATTTTTAATTTTTTGGCGCTTGACCCACTAATGCATAACAGGGTTCAATTAATATAGGCTATGTGGGGCTCACTGGGTTTTAAATGATAGAAATATTTGAATTTCTCCCAGTGAAACCTCACATAAATTAAATATTTTCATTTATAAATATACCTACACCACTTTTCCTCCAATATATACAAAATAATTAAGCTTCGTCCCCTGAATATGCAATTCCTTTTGGACTTTGCAGTCTGGAAATTCACTTTTCATTTATTAATTTCATATGTAAATTAAATAATAAAAAAAATTCCAACTCTTAATACCATAAATTTGGAAAAAACAATTTCCCATATGTCATACAAAATAAATGTCCATCACCTTGAATTAGTTGTGATTCATTTTATTGGTTAAATTGATGGTATAAGCACTGATGCGAGACTCTATTCTATTAAGCAAGCCTTCTATTTACAAGTTTGGATAGAGGCCTATGGGAAAAGCAGTTGCGGGAAAACCATTCGGCCTCGATGCATTTATTTCATCATTGGCCTTAGATTTGAGGTCACGCTAGTTGACCTCAGCGGAGAATTTGCGATTTTTTTTTTTTTTATTTAATCATTTTTTTCCCAAATGGGATTTCAAATAATTTCCAGTAATTCAAGAGATATCTAGACAAAAAATCTTGAAAGGAAAAATTTTCGCTTATCTCCTCAAGCAATATTTTGAATCTGGGGATCAATCAACAGGAATATAATAAATTTTCTACAATATTGCGAAGAAAGGGAATAATAAAATTTTGTATTTTTTATTAAAAAATAATACATTACTAGCTGGATTATTGTACAGACTTTCATTTTTAACTTATTATGTAAGATATTTAAAGAAAGGAGCCTTGACCTTGGGAAGAAAATTTTATTTCAATATTGTATTTACTTTATACATTTGCATAACGTTAAACCAACTTATAAGCCAAATTTTATTTTTTTAATTGTAAATATAAGGGTCAGTTCTAAGTAAGAAATATTCGTATTAAAATTTAAATAAATTTGGGCGGAGAACTAAATGATTTATATATAGCCTATTTTTCAATGGTGTAATTATATTTAAGAGAAGTAGTGGCTGATAAGAATCCTAGAGCAAACAATACAAACAGAATCTTTTATTTATGCTGACCCTACTTTTTTTACATTTCCTATTATTACTAACTACCATAGACGGCACTATGAGGTAGGCGATTATTTACTGGGATAAAATTTATGAGCGACAAGTACTAGAGGGCATAAAAAAAGACTCAACAAAAAATTATTTTGATTATTTGATTCGAAAAAATACAAATAGATTATTTTATTTAATTAACTTTTTCTGCAGTTTCAGTAGAAAATAGAAATCTACGTTGACGTTGGGCATTGATCATGAATTTAGTAATAAATTAGATCAGCCATTTCATTTGCATTTATACACAAGCAGCAATGCCTGCCTTAGGCGAACTTATATTTAAATGATCTCTTAAAATACGTAATAGATAAATCTACAAGTTATAATTATATGTAAATTCGTTATTGTTAGATCATTAAGAGAGGAGGCAATGGCTAAGCCGGCTAAGCTGAGGATTGCGAAGTCCGAAGTCTCAACACGGCTCGGGTTCGAATCCAGCTTGCCGCAAATAATTCAAACATCCTGCCGAGATAAATAGATAATTAAATATTTTTTTTTTTTTTTTAAATATAAATAAATATTCTTATGCTGATTCGGACAAGTATTCATTTAAATTAAATGGACATTCGAAGAAGAAGCTGCTTAAATAAATCTTAATGAATTATTAAATATATTTTCTTTGTTTTTATTTCTTAACAAGAAAGTAGATATCTATCTATCTATTTAAATTCATTTCAGCAATAGAATCCCACTTCCGTGACCGCAGAAAATCTATTTAGTGTCTTATCGTTTTTTTTTTAAAGTCAAGCATCCTGATTTTTTGTAAATAAGATATTTTCATCTAATATTAAAAGGATGTGGTTTACAAACAAGGATTATGAAATGCAGAAGAAAGATTGACTAAGATATTGTCAAAAATTATTTTCAAAGAAATGGAAACACTTTTCTTTAAATCTTAAAAAATATTTAATATAAAAAATGTCCAAATCGAAACCAAGCCGAGAGAGTGTTGACAAATCTCACTATTGAAAATCTAAAAACAAAGAAATGTCCTGCGACGAAGACCCATAGAACATATTGCCTGCTGAGAATCCTAGTGGCGAAAGTCCGAAATTCAACAATTCGAGAAAAGGCGTTTGAAAGTTTTGTAAACATATACATTTAAATAGTCGCGCAACAAATGAATAGGCCAGAATCAATAGCAAAGAATGGAAATATATTTTTGCCACTTTGGCACTCAGAAGAGAAGACGTTTTAACAACGTTTGGTATGCTTAAGGGAGCGTACAAGTATACCGTAACGCAATTTGCGGGGAGGGGAGTCTCGTAAAACGTTACCATGAGTTACAAGGGGGGGGGGGGGGGGTTGAACAAGGCGTTACGTAACTGGTATTTTAGCGACTTTCCAATACTTTGCGCAACTTAATTGTGATTTTTTGATAAAAATGGCCACTTGAGCGTTACGTAACGTCTAGGGGGGGGGGGTCTAGAAAAATGTTACGGCGCGTTACATGGGAGGGGAGGGGGGGGGGTAAAAAATCTTCAAAAATTGCGTTACGTAATACTTGTACGCTCCCTAACTGAAAAATTGAATTTTCAAACTTTCGCCACTGTTTCTAAGCAGGCGATATGTACAACCCTGGTAGGAATACACAATTGGGCCAAGCCTTGGACCAGGCTTGGACCAATCGTCCCGAGCATTGGGCGAGGCTTGGGGCAAGCCTTGTCTAACCATACACTTTCTAATTAATGATTAACCGATTAGTTACAAGCTTCCTACTCGGTTATTGACAGGTCAAATAAAATTTAGAAGAGAAGTTTGATGTTAGAAATTAAGAAGAGCAAATAAAACAATGCCAAATTTATTTGTCCATTTCAAGATGGACAAATAAAAACGTCGCCTTCGGCATTTAAAGCCTTTTTTTCTGCACCTGTACTTGCACTTCATAATTTCCAATAAAATTTATCCAATTGAATTTGAGAAGTGAATTAAGCTGATGAAAATTTAACCAATATAGGCATAAAAAAACATTTATTCAAATAAAAATTTGTTTTTTAATTAATTAATTTTTAAGTCTTTCCTTTCGAGGGGTCTAACGCTTGTTTTAAATAAAAACTCTTGTTTTATACTTTATTTATATACAGCGTTTCGCCCACACGATGTGGCCTTCTTCAGATACAATATCAAAGCGTCTTACATTTAGCCATCAACATTGAATTGCTCGCTAAATGTAAGTAGCTTAGTGATTATATCTGAAGAAGGCCACAGAATTAGTGACAGAAATAAACAAAAAAAAAAAATAATAATAATAATAATCCTTATTTAATATCCAGTAACTCTGAACGCTTCAAACTCTAAAACTAAAGCTGATAGAATTTGAATCAAGTTCAGGAGAGGAATCGATCATCTGATCCTTATAATAATAAAAAACGAGACTCCTATTTTTGTACCAAGGTTCAAGACTATTTAATTTTACTAAATGAGTAACCTAAAATGAAGTTTTATCAAAAACCTTTATTTAATAATTATATGCTAAAAGAATGAATATCAGCTACCGATTAATATGTATTTGATTTTAAACTCCTGGGGGGCGTCCAGGTGCTTAGGGATTAGATGAAATAATAATAATGATAAAGATAAAGAATGGATTGGAAGGTCATCGTGCCGGCGTGAATCCCAACAGCAAAGGAGCGGGAGTGGGGCACTGACGTCATTATAAACAGAACGAGGCTTGCTGAGGACGAGAGCAGCAAGTGCCAATCGTATAAGTGGTCAGTCTTGAGGCTGCGGCCCTCCTGAACAACACTTGACTCACCTGACGATTTTTCAAAACAACATGTAAGTTACAAAACAACTTTTTTTTTCTCTCTTTCTCTTTCTCTACATCCTTGTTTGCCAGCATTCTTTTTCTAAAGATTTACGTAAATTGATTTTACTCTTTATGTAACATCAATTTTTATCAATTTTCTAATTAGTATATTTATTTATTATTTTTATATTGGCGAAATATCTATTTTTAAAATTAAAATATTCTTTAAAGAGATTATTTTTTTAAACTCAAAGGGGGAATATTTATTTAAATTTTCAACAACCTAACGAATTCAATAAATAGGACTTTGATTTAAATTTTTATTTTAACCTCAGGGGTTCACATCTTGTGGATGGCGTCCACAAAAGCCCGAAAGATGCCCTAGCTGGGACTGGCAGTACCTCTATTCTTTGCATGTCAGTCTCTTCTCTTCTATATTTTCAACAGGCGTCAGACCGTGCGACGAGCCGGCCTGTTCTATTCCTTCCCGGTCGCAAAATCCATGACCGCCTACCCCGCACCGCGGGTTAAGGCGAAGGAACAAGAAATTTAAATTTATATTTTGGTCACGAGAGGGTAAATCACCGGATTGTTGATAATAAATTATTTTAATAAATCTATAATCAAAAATTATTAAAATTCATATTTTCAGTAGATGAAAAATGAAATAGTTATAGCAGATATTTTTTATTAGATATTTATATTTATCTTTTTTAAGCGGTCTCACTCAAATTGAAAAAAAAAATAGGGGTGCAAAACGTGAAAAATAGTTGACGAATTTATTTAGGTCTATATCACACATCGGATTGGCCAATGAACGAAGAAAAATCGAGAGTGATTGTTATATGTAAATACAGTGAGAGTCAAAGTTCAACCATTAGATTGCTAAATACAAGTGATTATTTCATTATTTTTTTTTTTTTTTTTAGGTTTGAAAATTCTGTAGGTTTGATCCACAAGTTTCTTAAAATTAAATAAATAAATAAATAAATAATCACATGTATAAAACATTGTACCAAATAATTGCGAGAACGGAAACCAAATCGTTAAATAAATCATCTTTATTAGAAAATTATGTCAGTAGACCTTTGACCAGAGATTTGATAAAATAATTTGTGGGGAAGTGAAGAACCTTTATCAATAATTATTTGTATTTGTACACAAATTATTTTTATAGCTCTTTTTAGATAACTAAGTCCATTTAGACCCCGTCCCTAATTATTTCAATTGACTGGAATTGAAACAAATTTTTGCGTCTGAGACGAAATGTGAACCCTCAACCTTTAGCAAATAAAATAATATACATGGAAACTTTATTTTCTCTATATTCATTAATCTTAAAATAAGAAAAATTGAAAACTACTTCATATGCTTTGAACAAAATAGCTAAATAATAAAATAATATTTTTGCTGTTTCAAATTAATTGTTCATATTATGTTTTTGTAGTAGGGTAATGATTGAAAGAAGCGACAAATTAGCCAAGGGGTATCAAGGTCATTTATAGTGTTAGTAAAATAAGGACTTTTTCTTAGTTCAAATTGGAACAATTTTAATTAATTTATCTCTTAACATATAACTTAATGGATTTAGGTAACCTATAAGAGAAAATTTTATTAATTTTATACCTCAAAAATATTTCAACTTCGTTCGGGTTTATTTGTCAAGAATTTTTTTGTTTCTTTTATCATTCATCCATAATATTTATAGAAAAATACCCATGAATATGATAAGCATTACGTATGTAAACATCCTTTGAAAATAACAAAAGGATAAATAATACCTGCTAATTTGTTTAAATTAAATAAATTCCTGAAAAAAATGGATAAAATTTAATCATCATAAAGTACCAATTTTTTATGTAACTTGAATAAAAGAATATGAATTTTCGGGAACTTTTTAAACTCCCCTATTTGGGAATTTAGAGACCCGAGTATTTTTTTCGACTCTCCATATTCGGGAATGAATAACTATTGGAAAGCTAAATAATTTTAGAATATCGTAAATGTATGCTTTTTGCATTCAGGGATGGTAAAAATTGTATTAGAGATGTACAGTGAGGGACAATATTAAGTCCCACCCATGCGTTTTCTACTTGTGATTATTTCATTGTTTTTATAAAAGAAAATGAAAATCTTTACTGGAAATTTTCTAGGTTTGAATCATGAAAGTTCACATTAAAAAATATATAATATTTTTTTAAAAACAATTAAATAATCACAAGTAGAAATGCAAAGGTGGGACTTAATATTGTCCCTCACTGTACAAAGTGATTTTTCTAAATTAGCAGTATTTTTCATCACTAAATTACCTACGATTGGGCAGATTTTCAATTATCTCAACTATCTGTATATTTTTAAGGGGTAATTCCTTAATAAGCGCCACCCATATACCCAGGAAGCATAAAATACCCCGGCACCAAAAAAAATTTTTGTTGGCCTGTGTTATTAATTGATGATTTTAGTGAATCTCTTTTAATTTGAATTGCTAAACTTCTTATTAATTTATTATAATTTACATAAACACTTATATTCGATTAAATAGTAAAAAACACTATTGAAATGCTAATCCAATATTGTCAACAAGCTAACTAATTAGACACCTTGAGTGGTTTCCTGAGTCAGGTGGTTTTGCACTTTGAGTCAAATTGGTCAACCTGTTGAACGACATATTTACCAGTCCCGTTTAGTCCCGGTTATTTGACTCTATAGAATTTTTACCTGAGAGTATTTGTATTGCTCCCATTCTTTCATACTTTTAAAAATAAATACTTATTTAAAAAAAAAAAAAATATTTTGTCCATTTATAAATCTTTTGGCATGTGAGTCCATTTCGTTGATTTTTGATTAAATTAACTAATGTAATTTAAATCAATTTTGTTCAGTCATGTCAGAAAGTGATCTTGAAACAAAAGCAAATTATGCAATTTTCATGGGATAATTTACAATTTGAATTTCTAATTAAACAATTGAAGGATTTTTATACATTATCTTTTTTTACTTTCTCTTACCTCTATAAATGTTAAAATATATAGAGAGAAAGTATTGGATTCATGTCAAAAATTCCATGACGAGATTTTGATGGGTATATACTGTATGTTTCGAGGTTCCCTGAATCCAAAAAAGTGGTTTTCGCGACATGGTCTGTCTGTGCGTGCGTGTGTCTGTCTGTGTGTGTAAGTTCAATTTAAAGCATGAAGGAATTGAGCTAGGAGGTTGAAATTTTATATTTAAGTTAGACACCCACCTAGGGCGTGAAAATAAGCTTTTGACCAAAATTGGCCAAGAAGTACTAGTACTGATGTATTAACTAGGTAGATCCTGTTTGATGGAATTTTTTTCAATCAAATAGACTGTTCATTAGTCAGTCAATATTTCGTTTAAGATAGCAAGTTTGCGAGATTTGTTTGTGCTTAAGATTGGGTAAAATTGCACCCCCTGGAGTCGAACCAGGACTTCCACGCTTTCGCGCCTGGTGGACTACCCTCATCCTAGGGCGCCGGTCAAATTTACTGATGTAGTTTTTCAGTTTTGAAGATTTAAAGTGGCTGTTGTATTTAGCTGCATTCTCCTTTCCTATCTACTGTTTTTCAGTTTTTTTCGATTTTCTCGAAATTCGCTCCAACGATTTTGATTAAAATTCAAAAATCAATTATTTTTTAGATGCTCTTAAAATGTATATTCTTATTTTCCCATTGAAATTTTCTGAAGACCACTTTACTCTTGTACTTGATAGGAAGGATAGGAGAATTGGTTGCCATGGTAACAAAATATAAATATTTTCTCATAGTAATAAATTTTACTGAATAGTAGAACGTGACTATAGCTGATATTGAATAGGAAAGAGGATGCAGCCAAATAATTGAGCATCTATTTGGTAATAAACACTCTTTATTGGGACGTTTCAGCTGGGATCAACCCTGGCATCTTCAGCCTTCAAAGAGCATATTTAAATTTTACATACATAAATAGAGTTGTTATTTGTTAATAGAAGTTATTTGGATTTTTTGTCCAATGAATGTAATATTTCTTAAAATACCAACAAGTGATACCATGAAGATCAAGCTTATATTATAAGCTAAAAATTTCCAGTTGGTCAATATTTACGAAAATACGCGTTGGCCTTTTCTAATTATCTCAATCAAGATATTTGTTTTAGGGTCTTTTTCGGCATCCAAGGCCCCCGTTTATTTCAATTGGTGGCCAAATCAGTTCCAATAAATTATTGTGGCATAATATGGGATTGAAAACCTGACTCTTAGAACAAGAGACATAGGGGTTTTTAATGAGAAACGTCTTTGGTCTTTTTTTTAGAGAAGATCGCCCAATAATCTCTGATATTTTAATAAAGGCAAGAGCTCTCTACGAAATCCAGTTAAAGGATGATTAGTTAC
>JAKCPI010016537.1:0-21386 GCA_023213315.1 Euborellia annulipes | reverse complement strand
TTATTATTATATGGTTTTCGAATGGGGGGGGGCGCGAAGGAATTTTAAAGACATTTTCTAATATTTAGCCTATCTTTTCCATTTATTACAATTTTGTTTTGGATTGTTATTTTAATTGTTTTCTCCATTCGTAAGTCAAATTAATCAGATATTTTGAAATAAAAATAAAATTACCAAAGATAGATATAGACAACCTTATATCATCTGAAAGATAATTAAATTCTACGTCCTATGGCATAAAAAAAAGTAGCAAGTTCCTTTTGAAATAATCAAGTTATCCATGATTGAAATTTTCCAAATTGGCATGGCCATTACTCCCAACACAAGAATAATTCCGGGTTACCCATCTGGCCTAAATTAGTACATTTCCTGGTTAGTAACCTCACAAAAGAACAGTCCCTTAAGTTTTATGCTTCGCGAGATATTCAATTTTTTTTCAGAGAGCAGTTTTTTCACAAAAGCCCGATTTGTGGCTAAACGGTTTGTTTTAGAATACATTGCATGACATAAACTCACACTAAAATTGGCCGTAGAATCCAAATATGCAATAATATACAGGGCGTTTTATTTAAAAAAACATAACTTTGATATGGACCACCCTGTATATGAGGTGCAATTTTAATTTGGTCCACCCCATCTTAAATGAAGATATTAAAAATTAAAATGAATTATTAGGTGACAGGGCCCCGAGCCTCCATCTTGTTTAATCCGGCCCTGTTTGCAATCCATGCCTTTATACGTATATATCAATCAATCAGCATGAATTTATATCTAATTGTAAATCATACATGTTTGTATGTGCATGACATTCAATTATTGATAAACACACATAATTTAGAAAATATTAATGAGACAGAGAGAGAAGAGAATTAAATTCAAACATGGATTGAATAATCAAAAAAAGATATTTATATATGGACCCTGTTATGCAATGGTGTGTCAAAGACCAAAAAATTCTGAAAATTGATTTAAGCACGGAATATTGTTTCAAATGCTATAATTAATAGTATTTTTTATGAAATATGTCCTAAAAAAAAAAAATTATATTTAATGTAAAAGCATATAATTATTTTTACAATATTTCAATGCAGGATTTTCATTTTGCAATAATGATTTAAGTACCTAACACGTTGTTTTTTATGATGTTAACAACATATAAAAACTTATTTAACCTATAATATTATATATTTTTTTTTTTTTCAAAAAAACATTCACACTTTTTTTTTCTCATCCACACTCACACTCACACACCCATTCATAAAGTATTTTCGGCAACTCAGGCCATATAAGACTTTTTACGATATCCGTTATTAATAAATATACATATATGGGGTCCAGGCATTCTTATTTAAGCCATTTGGTATCCAAGTGGCTTAAATAAAATCATCGGACTGCCTGGGGTCCGAACCCGCGACGTTTGGTATACGAGGTTAACACGCTAACCTCTACGCCATGCCCCGAGGGCTCTTGTTTACCTTAAATAAACCAAAATCCTTTTTTTTTGAAAAATGAGAAATGAATTCGTAGATGTCAAAATTTAATTTTTTGATATTATTCCTGATAATGAAGATGAGGATCAGGGCGATTTCGAAAAGACAACAAAATAAATAATATTAAGTCGATTTCATTATTATAACTTTGATTTACTGTTGCCATGTTCACTTCCATTCAGGAATTAATTGATGAGAAAATTTTGTATTTAATTTTAAAATATTAATACTATTTAAAATTTATTTTGATGAAAATTTTCTAAGCTATTAGTATTAAATATATAACCATAAAAGAACTTTAATAATATCTTCGTCTTAGTTTTTTTTGAATTTAATGAATTATAACCTAAAATTATTTTATTTAAATAAATAAATAAATAAATAAATTTATTACGACCCGCTTAGAGGCACCAGTCCTCGGTGGCCAGGTCCAACAAACACAATACAAATTTAAATACAATAACAAATACAACAAAACAAAACAAAAGGAAAAAAAAAATAATAATAATAATAAAATAAAATAAATAGAAATGCAAGCCAATTAACAATCAACATGTTCATGCATTTCCATCGAAAGAAATAAAAAAAAAAATTATCAAAAAATTCACGCATGCCACGAGACTATCAGATTATCAAGAGACTTTGAAGCATTTTTACAAATATAATATTGGACTTGGAGAATTTTACAATAATAATTTTATTGTTTATTCTCTAAATAAGTCGTATTTTTAGAGATAATTTATGAATATCTGCCATAATTACAGTATTTACTTGCACAATTGACAAAAAAATGATATATAATCCATTGTGAGGTATGTCTTTGTGGCTGGAAGTATTATTGAGGAGTCAAAAAAATTCAAGACATAGGCAGCCAAAATTATTTCTTTTATTATTGCCGTTCCAGGCTGACGTTTCGGCCACTGGTCTAGGCCATCTTCAGAGCTAAAATATGATTGCCGTTCCAGGCTGACGTTTCGGCCACTGGTCTAGGCCATCTTCAGAGCTAAAATATGATGAAGATGGCCTAGACCAGTGGCCGAAACGTCAGCCTGGAACGGCAATAATAAAAGAAATAATTTTGGCTGCCTATGTCTTGAATTTTTTTGACTCCTCAATATATGAATCCAATGAAAACAAAAAAATTTAATGTTGATTTTCTCAAAACTCGATGTTTGGTCTTTGACACACATTTGCATAACAGGGTCCATATACGAGTATAATTGCTGAGTGTCTATCTATATAATTTTGTAGTCAAATCAATTGAAATAAATTGTCGAACCCGCGGCGACCCTTGGTATAGAATGCAGACACGCTACCAACTACACCAAGCCCGAGGGCTAAATAAAATCATACTTTTTTTTTATTTATTACCGGCTGTGGCAGAAGCCATCCAGCCCAACATTTTGGATATATTATTTTATTTTTTAATTTCAATGTGAATAACGTGTAAATGAGAGAAGAAAAAAAAAAAAAAACTGAAAAATCCAAATAATACAGCCTCAGATAAAAAGCAAAAATTAAAATAAAAATTCATCAAAATAGAAACAAAAATCAATATAATACAAAATAATACAGCAAAAACTAAATAAAAAAATCTGTTGTGACTTTTCGCACAGCACACAACTTTCTCTCAACTTCTATAATCGAAAGTTCTGTGCTTGTCTCACCAGATTTTGTTGAGTTGAGATATATCTAGTTTCCGACAGTACAGTACATTTTTTTTTATAAAACATTCACACTTTTTTCTTATTCACACTCACACTCACACAATCTTTTCGGCAACTTAGGCCATTTAAGACTTTAGACGATAACCGTTATTTATTATTATACATATTGGGGTCCAGGCATTCTTATTTAAGCCATTTGGATACCAAATGGCTTAAATAAAATTATCGGACTGCCTGGGGTCCGAACCCGCGACGTTTGGTATATGAGGTTAGCACGCTAACCTCTACGCCATGCCCCGAGGGCTCCGGGGAGCTATAAAATTTTATAAACAGAGAAAAATATTTCTGTTACCATGGCAACCATTTCTCCTCTCTTACCATTGAAGTACAAGAGTAAAGTGTGCTTCAAACAATTTTGAGAACAAAAAAAATGAGAATATATTCTCCTAACCCCTCCAAATTAAGACAGGGCCCTCGAAGTCGAAGACTTAGGATAAACAATCTGGCCTACCCCCAAATAACAGGTAAAATTTTAATTCACTTCGGAATACTTTCTGGGTAAAAATTGAATAACGACATGACTATTCGTTTTTTAAATGCTTTTATTTAACTTACTCTTTCAAAATCGCCAACTTTGAGTCTTTGTTTAAGTCACTTCCCGATGGGCTAGGGGTGTGAAATTTGATATTTAAGGGTCATTTTTGATGACGCAAATTGTGAGTTGAGTTTCACCAAAATAGACCAAACTAATGTGGTACTTTATTTCACTCATCCTGCCTTCTTTTTTTAATACTCTATAATAAAAAATCTGGTGTGACTGGCGCACAGCACACAACTTTCTCTTACCTTCGGTAATCGAAAGTTGTGTACTGTGCTTGTCTCACCAGATTTTTTGTGTCGAGATGTATTTAGTTTCCCACAGTACGGAACATTCGATTTTCAAGATGTACAATTTATAACTATATATATATATTATATTATATTTTGTTACCATGGCAACCATTTCTCCTATCTTTTCTATGAAGAACAAGAGTAAAGTGGTCTTCAGAAGATTTCAATCACAAAATGAGAATATACATTTTAAAGAGAATCTAAAAAATAATTGATTTTTGAATTTTAATCAAAATCGCTGGAGCAAATTTAGAGAAAATCGAAAAAAACTGAAAAAGTGCATCAGTAAAGTACTAGTACTCTTTGGTCTATTTTGTTCAAAAGCTTCGTGTCACGTCCCATGGGGGTGCCTAACTTAAATATAAAATTTCAAACTCCTAGCTCTTTTCGTTCTTGAGATATTTTGTTCACAGACAGAAAGACAGACACACACACACACACACCCACACACAGACAGACCATGTCGCGAAAATCACTTTTTTGGATTCAGGGGACCTCAAAACGTGTATATCCATCAAAATCTCGACATCGAATTTTTGACATGAATCCAATACTTTCTCTCTCTATATATATTAACATATATGTAGAGGTAAGAGAAAGTAAAAAGACTAAAAAGTTTAAAATAGAAATAATATAATAAAAAAAAAACTTTTTAAAAAAAATGCTTTTATTTAAATTGAACTAAAAAGAGAGAAATAATTTAATTGTTCTTGTTAAAATTATTGAATATTTATTACTTAAAATAAAAGCGTGGGCGCTTCAAAGTGATTCCTAGGCTCTAAGGATATACAATTCCTTAAGCTATCAATGTGCGCCCCACGCTTTTATTTTGAGTCATAAATATTCAACAATTTTAACAAGAACAATTAAATTATTTATCTCTTTTTAGTTCAATTTAAATAAAAGCATTTTTTAAAAAGTTTTTTTTTATTATATTTTTTCTGATATTTTTTACATTTCAAGAAAATTTGTCCAACTTTGACCGGCCGTATTTCGGTTAGTATTGGGTCTACAAATTCGTTGTATGTGCCAAATTTTAGCAGATTTAATGCTCTACCGCTTTGTATGGTGCTATGGTTCACAAAATATGAATAAAGAAAAGAGCGATTGCAGCTAAGTTTATTTCATTTATTTAGCGCTTCAAGCCGACGTTTCGGTCAGATATACGACCATCTTCAGGGCTGAAGCGTGTCAACAAAATTCCTCAAAATGTCGAATGGCACAATTGTGTAAAGTATATTTTGCCATTTTATAAGGACCAACAGGCTATGCGAGTCAAGTTTAGACTCAAGTCAAGTTCTTGACTCGCATAGCCTGTTGGTCCTTATAAAATGGCAAAATATACTTTACACAATTGTGCCATTCGACATTTTGAGGAATTTTGTTGACACGCTTCAGCCCTGAAGATGGTCGTATATCTGACCGAAACGTCGGCTTGAAGCGCTAAATAAATGAAATAAACTTAGCTGCAATCGCTCTTTTCTTTTCTTTCTTCCTTGCTACAATATCTACTCAGCTATCCACCTCACTCTAATAAAATATGAATAGTTTACGAGATCTAAGCGATAAACTGAAAGAATTCTCAAATTTTTGAGATTTTTGCCCCCCTCCCTCCCTCACCCCGCACAGGGTTCTCAAAGTCGAAAACTAGGGATAGGCATCCTAGAGTACCCCCAAATAACCAATAAAAATTTCATTCCCTTCGGAATATTTTTCCGGCAAAAAGTTATATCGAATGATCTATATTGTGACTTTCCAATTATTTTTCAGAAAGAGCAATACGTATATCAAAACCGAAATGCTAATTTATAAATATCAGTAAATATATAAGTTTTTATGAAAAAATGGTTAATATAAAACCTCAAAAGAATTAAATTTGCTATGAAATGAGCCAAGAATCAGTTTTATACGATACTTGGTTTTCGTTTTATCAAGTAAAATAAAATAAAAAAAAGATTTAAAAAAAAATGCTTTTATTTAAATTGAACTAAAAAGAGAGAAATAATTTAATTGTTCTTGTTAAAATTTTTTAATATTTATGACTTAAAATAAAAGCGTGGGGCGCGAGCCTCGGAATCACTCCGAAGTGCCACCCCAATATTAAAAAATTTTAACAAGAACAATTAAATTATTTCTTTCTTATTTCTCTCTTTTAGTTCAATTTAAATAAAAGCATTTTTTTTAAATCTTTTTTTTTTTATTTTATTTTAAGCTTTTTAGTCTTTTAGTCTTATCAAAAATCATCAATATGATAAAGTACCACATTAGTTTGGCCTGTATTGATTTGGTTCAATTGAAAAATTATTCATTATCATAAAAAAATGACTCGTAAATATCAAAATTCAAAACTATAGTTAATAGGGCCTTATTTGCGTGAGGCTTCAAATAAAGTACCACATTAGTTTGACCTTTTTTGACCCAATTAAAAAATTATACATTATCATAAAAAATTATCCTTAAATATCAAATTTCACCTCTCTAGCTCATCGGGAAGTCTTTTGAAATTACATTAATTCGCGAAGGGTTTCAAATAAAGTACCACATTAGTTTGGTCTATTTTGATCAAAACCACCATATAGTGGCGTCATCAAAAATGACCCTTAAGTATTACATTTCACACCTCTAGCTCATCGAGAAGTGTCCTTAACAAAGACTCAAAGTTGGTGACCTTGAAAGAGTAATTTAAATAAAAGCATTTAAAAACTACAAAACCGCACTTTTTCAAAATTTTAGCCCAGATGAGGCACGGGTTAACGTTATCTAATTTAGCTAAAACTTTGCCATTATCATTTTCTAGCCAAAAGACAACTTTTAGGAGGTTAGGCCGAAAGAAATTAAAAAATTTTGTTTTTTTCCCTGGTAGGAATATACAATTGGGTAAGGCTTGGACCAATCGTCCCGAGCATTGGGCGAGGCTTGGTCCATGCCTTGGAATGATAACAATGTACCCAGCCTTGGGAATCAAAAAAACCAAGGTTGAGCCAAGCCTTGGAAAACAAAAAATGGATGGTCGATCCAAGCCTCGAGGAAAAAAGATTTGAACTCGAGCTTTTTGGTTTTGTTTTTCATTTGTTCACTGCCTTTACGCTCTCGTACACAGTTGTTATATTGATATGACTCTTTTTTAAGCTATTTGATTTGCCTTTTATTTTAGCTAAATAAACTTTATCAAACAGTCACCAGATTTAAAATATATATTACTCGCAATATATCCGCTTTTCACGCGCTAATATTAAATACTTATTTTATTAAATTATTTTTACTTTCTTTAATTCTCATTTTTCATCTTTTATTTTTGGCCCAATTAAAGAGTATATTTTTTTTTTTTTTTTTTTTTTTTTTTTTTTTTTTTTTTTTATTAAAAACATTCACACTTTTTTCTCATTCACACTCACACTCATACACACATTCACACAGTCTTTTCGGCAACTCAGGCCATTTAAGACTTTAGACGATAACCGTTATTGATAAATATACATATAGGGGTCCAGGCATTCTTATTTAAGCCATTTGGTATCCAATTGGCTTAAATAAAATCATCGGACTGCCTGGGGTCCGAACCCGCGACGTTTGGTATACGAGGTTAGCGCGCTAACCTCTACGCCATGCCCGAGGGCAATTAAAGAGTATATAAATTATTTTTTTTTTAATATTAAAAATTCCCTGAATATATAAAATTGTAATTTTATTTTTTTTTTTTATTGAGAAAATTATAATTTCCAAATTTATTAAACGCTTATCTGAGGATTAACTAAATTTTATAATAATTTTATTATATTAATATCAAATTCTTAGTTAATCCTCGGATTCGCAATTAAAAATTGGTTTAAAAAGTGTAATTTCATAGAAAGAGCCAAAATTTTATATTTAATTAATAATTAACAAGCCATATTCTGAAATCCCCCCACCCTTACCTACATCCCGAACGAGGCAGAGGAAGCCAAGGAAGACGAACGAAAGCACACTCACTCTCGGGCTATCCGCCACATTGTGCGGACCCCAACTCTGAAAACGACTCTTGGGCCAAACGCCACCCTGTGCGGTCCCCCTTTCAACTCTTGGGTCATCCGCCATCCTGTGTGGAGGCCAAATTCAACTCAGAAGATATTCGTGGTTCATCCGCCAGCTTTTGCGGACTCTTAATCACGCTTGGGACACAAGACGCCCGCCACGACTATATTGATTGCTGGTGCCATCAACATCATCTTCAATCAAGAGAGCCCGTCAACTTCGGATTCGAACAAAGGGCGACCAGCGGCGACCGAAACGTCATCGATTCATCTCCCAGAAGAAAACCCGGAAAAAATCCTCCCTTTGGCTTAACAATCAGGCTCATTTACTCCTTATAAAAAAAAAAAAAAAAATATTTTAAATAAAACTCATTCTTCCCTATTTTTTCAATTTTTTCTTTCTTTTCACTTTTCCTTCATATAATAAAAAAAAAGAATTAAAAATAAAAAAAAATAAAAAATTTATAAAAAAAAGAAATTTATATATATATAAAAACAAAAATAATATAATTTTCAATTGGGCAACAACCCTCTTAAATAAAAAAGCGAAGCAGATTACAAAACTCACCCTGATTAC
Organism: Euborellia annulipes; assembly: GCA_023213315.1. Taxonomy (NCBI): domain Eukaryota; kingdom Metazoa; phylum Arthropoda; class Insecta; order Dermaptera; family Anisolabididae; genus Euborellia; species Euborellia annulipes. The sequence goes on along the minus strand of JAKCPI010016537.1, from coordinate 12,751 downwards.
AACCCCCCACTCTAGCACGCTACGTACTATTTTTTCAATTAATAGCAATTGATTTAATTCATGTTTTTTTTTTTTAATTATAAGATAGGTCAATTAACCATTGGGCCAAGCCTCGGACCAGGCTTGGTTCAATGGTCACTACCCAAGACTTGGTAAATGACAACTGGCCCAAGGGTCGGCCAATTGTCAGCATTGGCAATTCCTACTAGGGCCCCTAGTATAGATATAGGTAAGAGAAAGTAAAAATGAAATTACCCGCCTTTTCTTAATCCCGCAATTTATCAGATGGGTCTAAATAATTAATTAGCATATTGCAAAGGAGATATTTTCTCTACTCTCTTAAAACCAATTAGTTGAATTTTTACTTAATCAAACAGTAGGTAAGAAAATTACATCAAATTTAGTCATTTTGAGTAGAATCTACTAATATATTTAGTAAATTTATTGGTTACTTTTAGATTAGTTATTTTTTACTAATTCAAAAAGTAGTTCATTCAATTCCCGCTGTCTGAGAAGCCAACATGGCCGACCAGCTGTTTGATCGGTTCCTTAATAAAGACATTTTTGGCAATATAAGGCTTTATTTAAGTAATAATAATACAAATAAATAATAATATTGAGATAACTTGTATTTTTTGTTAAAAATTGCAGGAAATATATGTTAAGTCAAAACAAATAGATTCCAATTTTTTTTAATTAATAAAATATTATTTTTTAAATAGTCAATTAAGAAATATTTTTACTTAAAATTTAGTAAATATATTTCTTGATATAACGATAATTAGTTTTATTAAGTTTATTTAGAAATAAATTGCTGGGAAGGAATATAGTAACATTCAAGTAAAAAGCATTGTTAACACCATCGACATACTTATATACCAAATAACAGAGAAGTAAGAGTAAGTCAAGTTTAAGTGGTTTCGGCTAGAACTCGAGTCAGTAAACACAAGTTAGGTCCCGGTGTCATCGCACCTTATTTCATATATCTTAAACGTTTCTTTTTTTTTTGGTCATTATTTTTTAAAAATTCACTTTTTCAATTAGTGAATTTTTCATATTAATAATTTTTACTAATTGAAAAAGTGGATATCCACTATTTACGGGTGGTCTACTTTGCACATCTTAAAAAAGTGACTATTCACTATGAATTAGTAGTTTTTTACTAATTCGTTTTTAGAGAGTACATGATTCTTGATTAATCCCTTTTGATAAGAGATAACAAGACTGTCTAATTAAATTATTATTTCCCGAGGGAATGAAAAAAAACACATCTCTCTCTCTCTAAAAACATTCCAATTTACATTAATACTAATGTGTTTTTATTATATTTTCCAGCCAAATAGAGACTGAGCGAAAACCTTTTTTTTTTCATTAAAATAATTATTTTAATGATAAATGGATATTAAAAAAGAAAAAAGATTTTTTTGAAAATGACCTTTTGTTTTTATTACTTTATACTCTATTCATTTAGATTTATGAAAAACTCAGTTCATTCATTTGGTTTACTCGATAATTAACTAGCTGCGCCGCTCGCCTTTGGCCGCCACTGGACTTCTCTTTTCTTTAGTTTTTACCCCTCTATATAACACTCATTTGCTGCAAGAGTGTCATAAATCAAAATTTCTATTTTTTTCAGGAGATCAAAAAAACAAAATAAAATTTTAACACATTTATGTAGAAATTTGAATTAAAAATGGTAGCTATACACATTAATTCTTTATTATCGAGAATATTACTGGTACACCTTCCAGAAAGCTTCATTTTAACTGAAATATTACTGTTTTGAAGTAAAAAAAATCTGGTGTGACTGGCGCACAGCACACAACTTTCTCTTACCTTCGTGTTCTGTGCTTGTCACACCAGATTTTTTGTGTCGTCATATATTTAGTTCCCGACAGTACGGAACATATGAATTCAGATGTAAAATTTATAAGTATGGGAAAATATTTATATTTTGTTACCATGGCAACCATTTCTCCTATCCTTCCCTATGAAATACAAGAGTAAAGAGGTCTTCAGAAGATTTCAATTGCAAAATGAGAATATACATTTTAAAGAGCATCTAAAAAATAATTGATTTTTGAATTTTAAAAAAAATCGTTGGAGCAAATTTTGAGAAAATCGAAAAAAACTGAAAAAGTGCATCAGTAAAGTACTAGTACTCTTTGGCCGATTTTGATTAAAAGCTTATTTTTCCGGTCCCGGGGGTGTTTAACTTAAATATAAAATTTCAACCTCCTAGCTCAATTCCTTCATGCTTAAAATTGAACACACACACACACACACACAGACCACACACACAGACAGACAGACCATGTCGCGAAAACCACTTTTTTGGATTCAGGGGACCTCAAAACGTGAAGATCCATCAAAATCTCGACATCGAATTTTTGACATGAATCCAATACTTTCTCTCTATATATATATTACATATATACATAGGTAAGAGAAAGTAAAAAAAAAAAAAACACTCTGATGTTAATTAATAATGTATTTGATTAAGGGTGAATAAATGAATGTTTGTTGTGTATTTTCTCTTAAACAAATGAACGTATCGAAATGGAATTTTTTTTTTTTTTAGAGAGAGAGATTTATATCCAGGGATTTATTTGCCACTCTTCTTAATTTATTTCTCTTTTGTATTTTGTGTCTAATACAATCCTCTCATTTTCTTACTATCTCGCTTTTTCTTCCAACGAGATTTAATTAATCCAACGATATTTAATCTATTTTGAATCCTCATTTTTTTTTTATATGAAATTTGTGGATTTTTGGAATAAAATACACTGCCTGTTGAGTCGAATTAGGGGTCTTTTTTGTTTAATAAATTGCCAGCGGGTGACGTTCAACACGGTGATTCCCCGGGACCACCCATCCACACTTGCTATTGCTTGACTGCTTAAGAATTTGAAAATAAAACTGCATTCGCTATAAAATTCAAAAGCAATAAAAATCTATTGGTTCTCGTCTGCTCACCAAAGTTAAACAACATCGAGCACTGGCAATACTTGGATGGGTGCTTGGAGAACTGTGCTGTTGGTTTTATTTATTTATTTAAATATAACGTTTTGGATAAATATGAATGGAATTAATTTTTTTTTTTCACTTCGCTGGTGACTTGAAAATGAAAAAAAAATTCCTTGACTTCTATAATTTAAAATATTTATAAAAAATAGTTAATTTTTTACTTTTAAAAATAAAATCCACCTTAAAAGATGTTAAACAAAAAAAACCCCATGAAAATCCGTCCAGTAGTTTCAGAATTATACATAGAAATTTAAAATTAATTAAATCTCACTATTATTATTTGATAATTAGTGAAATATAATAAATTTTAATTTGTTTTAATATTTAATAATGAAAATTATTCTGATAAATTAAAAAATTTTTATTTCAATTAATTATGAATGAGAAAAAATATAAAATATTTATTTAAAAAATTCACATTTATTATATTTCACAAATTATCAAATAACAATTGTGAGATTTAATTAATTTTATGTTTCTATGAATAACTCTAAAACTATTTGACGGATTTTCATGGGTTTTTTTTTTTTTTTTTTTTGTTTAAAATCTAGAAAAAGGTGGATTTTATTTTTAAAAGTAAATTTTTCTTAACTCTTAATATAAAATTGAATATTGATATTGATCCTTCCATCCCTTTTAACTCTTTGTGTTTAATCCTTCTTATTTCGTCGACCTCTTATCTTAAACTCAAACATGCTTTAATCCCTAAATACACAATATTAAAAACTAAATTAAGAGCTCTCTCTAACTGAGAGAAAGCGAAGCGAAGACGCCTCCACTTTGACCTTTATGTTTACTCTTAGATAGCGCAAAGACTAATTGATAAATAAACGGTAATCACCAACAAGATGAATTTGAGTTACGGCACTTTGAGAAAGTCTCAATGAATTATAATAACATGACGTCATTCAATCGATTTTAAAATATCTATACATATAATAGCGAGTGTCCGTCGGTCTGTCCCGCTCTGACCAACTTTTGAAACGAAATTTTACAGGTCTTGTCTTATGAAAAGTCAAATATTTATTTCTATAAATTAATTTCTATTTTTTTTTTTTTTTTTTATTTGAAGAAGATCCTAAATTATAGCATAAAAACCCTCAAAGGCCTACAAAAAAAAAAAAAAATTCCCCGTTTATTTACCTCTGGTGCCCCTTTTGCCGCAATTTCTAATTCATATTAAAATTAGGGTCCGACCGAAACAAGATTTTCAGCCGAAACCGAAACCGAAACCGAATATTCGGCCTCAACCTTAGTTTCGGCCGAAACCGTAACCGAAACCGAAACTTGTATTTCCTATAAAAATTTTTTTTCATTTTACTTTTTTTTTTTTTTTAAATGCTTTTATTTAACTTACTCTTTCAAGGTCACCAACTTTGAGTCTTTGCTTAAGGCACTTCCCGATGAGCTAGAGGTGTGAAATTTGATATTTAAGGCTCATTTTTAGGGACACCCTTGTAAAAAATTTTTCACCAAAATAGGCCAAATTAATGTGGTACTTTATTTGAAACCTCACGCAAACAAATCTATTTTCAAAAGCCTTCCCGATGAGCTAGAGGTGTGAAATTTGATATTTAAGGCTCATTTTTGGTGACAACAATGATGTGGATATTTATATCAAAATAGGCCAAACTAATGTGGTACTTTATTTGAAACCCTACACGAATTAATCTATTTTGAAGACTTCCCAGTGAACTAGAGTTGTGTAATTTGATATTTAAGGTTAATTTTTGATGACAACAATTGCCTGAAGCTTTTTATCAAAATAGTCCAAACTAATGTGGTACTTTATTTGATGCCTCCCGCTTCCTGCCTTCTTTTTTACTTTCTCTTACCTATGTATATATGTAATATATATATAGAGAGAAAGTATTGGATTCATGTCAAAAATTCGATGTCGAGATTTTGATGGATCTTCACGTTTTGAGGTCCCCTGAATCCAAAAAAGTGGTTTTCGCGACATGGTCTGTCTGTGGGTGGGTGGGTGGGTGGGTGGGTGGGTGGGTGTGTGTGTGTGTGTGGTGTGTGTTCAATTTTAAGGATGAAGGAATTGAGCTACGAGGTTGAAATTTTATATTTAAGTTAAACACCCTCCGGGACCGGAAAAATAAGCTTTTAATCAAAATCGGCCAAAGAGTACTAGTACTTTACTGATGTACTTTTTCAGTTTTTTTCGATTTTCTCAAAATTTGCTCCAACGATTTTTTTTAAAATTCAAAAATCAATTATTTTTTAGATGCTCTTTCAAATGTATATTCTCATTTTGCGATTGAAATCTTCTGAAGACCACTTTACTCCTGTATTTCATAGGGAAGATAGGAGAAATGGTTGCCATGGTAACAAAATATAAATATTTTCCCATACTTATAAATTTTACATCTCAATTCATATGTTCCGTACTGTCGGGAACTAAATATATGTCGACACAAAAAATCTGGTGTGACAAGCACAGTACACAACTTTCGATTACCGAAGGTAAGAGAAAGTTGTGTGCTGTGCGCCAGTCACACCAGATTTTTTTATTTAATACTCTATCTATAATAAAAAAGACTAAAAAGTTTGAAATAAAAATATAATAAAAAAAAACTTTTTTAAAAAAATGCTTTTATTTAAATTGAACTAAAAAGAGAGAAATAATTTAATTGTTCTTGTTAAAATTGTTTAATATTTATGACTTAAAATAAAAGCGTGGGCGCTTCGAAGTTATTCCGAGGCTTCCCTTAAGCTACGAGTATCAATGAGCGCCCACGCTTTTATTTTAAGTCATAAATATTAAACAATTTTAACAAGAACAATTAAATTATTTCTCTTTTTTAGTTCAATTTAAATAAAAGCATTTTTTTAAAAAAAGTTTTTTTTTATTATATTTTTGAATTTTTTTTCTCCTCCCGTGAAAATCATTTTACCTTTTTTTTAGGGAGACTAAAATTTTTTTCTCCCTCAAGAGAAAATTATTTGACCTTTTTTACTTTCTCTTACCTATGTATATATGTAATATATATATATATTGAGAGAAAGTATTGGATTCATGTCAAAAATTCGATGTCGAGATTTTGATGGATCTTCACGTTTTGAGGTCCCTGAATCCAAAAAAGTGGTTTTCGCGACATGGTCTGTCATGTGGGTGGGGGGGTGGGTGGGTGGGTGTGTGGGTCTGTGTGTGTGTGTTCAATTTTAAGCATGAAGAAATTGAGCTACGAGGTTGAAATTCTATATTGAAGTTAAACACCCCCGCGACCGGAAAAATAAGCTTTTAATCAAAATCGGCCAAAGAGTACTAGTACTTTACTGATGTACTTTTTCAGTTTTTTTCGATTTTCTCAAAATTTGCTCCAACGATTTTTTTTTAAATTCAAAAATCAATTATTTTTTAGATGCTCTTTAAAATGTATATTCTCATTTTGCGATTGAAATCTTCTGAAGACCACTTTACTCTTGTATTTCATAGGGAAGGATAGGAGAAATGGTTGCCATGGTAACAAAATATAAATATTTTCCCATACTTATAAATAGAGACCGGATTTTAAGCAAAATGCTTATTGCTCAATTTTATAAGCAACCATTAGATATTTAATTTCTATACGAATTAGAAAAACTAAGTGCATTGAGATTGCATTTTTTATGCTTTTTTTGCTTTTTTTGAGTTTTCATGCTTTTTTTCCCTTTCGTGCTTATTTGAACTTATTTTACGAATATTTATAATTTTTTTGTTTTTTTTTTTTATTAAAAAACACACTTTTTTTCCATTCACACACGCATACACTAGGGACGTATAATAAGGGGGGGAGGGGGGCGCCCCCCCCAAAAAAAAAAAAAAAAAAAAAAAAAAAAAAAACCCCGCAGTGCGAAAGAATATAGCCCTGTAAAAAAAATTTTTTCCGCAGGGTGAAAAAATTTTGGTTCCGCAAAAACAAAATTTTTCGCAGGGCGGGGCGGAATAAATTTAGTTTCTTTAAAAAAAAATTTGTATACGCCACTGGTATGAGTAAAAATTGCTTATGAGATGCTTTTTTTCAACTTTTATGCTTATTTAACAACTTTTTATTCAAGTTTTTTATGCTTTTTTAAGCACTTTTTTCCCATTTTTTTATGCTTTTTTTTCCGGTCTCTACTTATAAATTTTACATCTGAATTCAAATGTTCCGTACTGTCGGGAACTAAATATATGTCGACACAAAAAATCTGGTGTGACAAGCACAGAACACAACTTTCGATTACCGAAGGTAAGAGAAAGTTGTGTGCTGTGCGCCAGTCACACCAGATTTTTTTTTTTTTAGCATGCGAGTCTCATCCCATTTTTTTCAGACTCTGGTTTCGGCCGGCCGAAAGGTTCGGCCACTTTTTGGCCGAAACCGAAACTACGGCCGAAACCATGATTTTTGGCCGAAACTGGCCGAAACCGTAACCGAAACCGAATATTCGGTCGGTTCCTAATTAAAATTTAATTTATTTCAATAATTATGGAAAAATAATTGTGAGATTTAATTACTTTTTAAATTTTTACTTACAACTTTTGAAACCTCTGGACGGATTTTTATGGGATTTTTTTTAACGACTAGAGAATTTTTTACTGATAATTTTAAGGAGGGTTTTATTCTGCTAAAAAAATTTTTTAATTTAAGTGGGAGACAAAGGCAGATATAAGAAGGGGGGGAAAGGGGTAATTACCCCCCCCCCGAGATTTGAAAAAAATACTTTACTGTAAAATTTTAAAAATTAATACTTAAAAATTTGATTTGTATTTTTATTCTGGCAAACAAGTACAGAATGCGCCCTTAAATTACCGAAATTAAGAAAAAATTGTGTGTTGTGCGACCATTCACACCAGATTTTTAAAATAATTTAAAATGATTCAAATTTTAAATAAATATTGTTCTCAGTTTTTAACATACGCCTATTGATTTCCCATTTTCCAATTATTAAGTTAAGATTAAATACGCGATTTTAATACCCTTAATTGAATAATTTTCTGAAAATTAAACGCCTACGATCCGAAGAAAAAGTTTCACTTTGCATCGTGGTTTCATAAAACCACACAATGATTTTATTTATGTCTTTATTTTCCGATAAATAAATAAATAGAGTGGATCTATCTCATTTGACCTTGACACGTTTTAATTAATGCATAGAAATGTATGCGCAGGGGGCGGGGGGTTTGTTTTATTTATTTTATGATTTATGATTATGATGAGGAGTTAGTTTGTTGTTGTTGTTGTTGTTAAACATTAAAGCCCACCCTTCATACTATTTAATTATAATAAGATTAGACATTCATCAAAGAGGAGAAGGTAGATGGCGCTAATTAAATCATTTATTGCTGGAGTGTAATTAATCATATTAAAAGGAAGGGAGGGGAAGAAATTGATTATTTCAAAGTTTGAATGTATTAGCGGAGAGAGAGAGGCTATTTATTATACTAATTGAAAGCCCCCTTTTTATTTTTAGTCGCACTATTCTCTAAAAACAGGCGTTAAAATTTAACATCATAAATTGGGTGTTAAAAAGTATAGTAATAACACCAGCGTTAAAAAATGTTATTCTATAAACAAAGTTTTCACAGCGACGTTAACATGTTGCTTTTATTTCAAAGCTATTGTTATGATAGTTTGTATATACTACAATCAATCTATGACAACTTGTTGTTATGTTTTTGTTTTTGATATATATTTTGACAAATAAACATAAAATATCTATTCAATCTTAATATATTCATCTTATCTTTACATGGTGGCAGCGGTGAAAAATATGGCTGAACATAAAAGTAATTTTAACATTTCACCTCCCAAGAATTTTGATTTTTATTCACCTCAAGTGGCTCAAAGATGGCAAGACTGGAAACTGGAATTCTTTGCTTATGCTGATATTATACAATTGAAATCTCAACCAGATGAGGTACAAAAAGGAATATTCTTATCAAGTTTGGGTTTAGTTGGGATTAAAACTTTTAACACTTTCAAATTTGGCTCTGGAGAAGATGGAAGTAAACTTGAAGTTATTGTAAAAAAATTTGATGAAAGGCTCCTAAGTGAAAGTAATGAGGCTTATCAGACATATCTTTTTCAAAAAAGGACACAGAAACCAGGCGAATCTTTTAATGAATGGGTATCAGATCTCAGGATTATAGCAGAAACTTGTAATTTTGGCTCTTCCTTGGAAAGGAATTTAAGGGATCAAATTATTTTTGGTGTTAATAATGAAACCACAAGGCAAAGTATGTTAAGCAAAAAAGCACTCACTCTTGCGGATGCCATAGATATTGGTAGAAGATACGAAAATGCCGAGACATTTCAGAAAACCTTTACATCTAATTCTGACAAAGAGATAGCTTTTGTTAAGAATAATAAAAAGAATAATTTTGAACCAAATTCTTCAAGAATAAATAATTGTAAATTTTGTTCTCAATCTCATCAAAAGGGCAAGTGTCCTGCTTATGGAAAGATATGTTCATTTTGTAAAAAGAAGAATCATTTTGAAAATGTATGTTTTAAAAAAAGAAACAAGTTAAAATCATTGAAGATCGTCAAGATTCTAATTGTTCTAGTGATGAATCTGATATTTCAATTTTAAATGTGCTTGGAATAAATCATGATAAGAATCAATGGAAGTATAGACTTGAAACACCTTCCGGATATTTTATGGTAAAGTTGGACACAGGAGCAGATTGCAATGTTATTTCGAAGAATGAAGCAACAAAGTTAAAACTTCATATTGTGAAATCAAGTCCAATTATTTTGCAAGCGTTTGGAGGTTTTCAAATCAAACCAATTGGTATTGTATATATTAAAATTTTTCACAAAAATAAATCCTATAAAAATATATCTTTCTATGTAATAGAAAAAAATGTAACTGGTATTCTTGGATGGCATTCATGTCAAGAACTCAATTTAGTTAAGAGGGTTGATAATATTGATACATTTTTAACTAAGGATAATATTTTCAAAAAATATGAAGAATGTTTTTCAGGTTTGGGGAAATTTGGTCCACCTCATCATCTTGAAGTTGAAAAAAATGTTACTCCTATTTCAAGAAAAGCTCGACCAATTCCTGCAGCTATTTATCCTAAAGTTAAGAGCACTCTGGAAAATATGGAGAAGCTTGGCATAATTGAAAAAGTAACATGTCATACTCCTTGGTGCAGTGCTATGACTTCAGTATTGAAACCCGATGGCTCAGTAAGGGTTTGTATTGATCCAGTAGATCTTAAGCAATATATTAAGAGACCTATATTTCCTATGAATTCTATTGAAGACATTGTTTCTCGTATGCCTAATGCTAAATATTTTACAATAGCTGATGCAGACTCGGCTTTTTGGCAAGTTGAAGTAGATGAAGCTTCATCTTTTCTTTTAACATTTGCAACTCCTTTTGGACGTTTTAGGTTTAAAAGGTTACCTTTTGGAATCCCTGATGCATCTGATGTTTTCATGCAACGCTCCTCGGAATTTGCTCAAGATTTAGATGGAGTTGAAGTAATAATGGATGACTTCCTTATCTGGGGATCAACTAGGGAGGAGCATGATAAAAGATTGGTAAATTTTTTGAATAAAGCTCGCAAATGCAATTTAAAACTTAAAAAATCGAAATTTCAATTTTGTCTGGAACAAGTTAAATACTGTGGACATATAATTTCAGAAGAGGGTTTGAAAATTGACCCGGAGAAATTGAAAGCCATTAAAGAATTTCCTCGTCCCACAGATAAGGAATCCATTCAAAGAATTTTAGGGATAATTGCATACTTACAAAAATTTATTCCTCATGCTTCTTCTTTGACGGCTCCTTTAAGACAATTGTTAACTGATGAATTTAAATGGACAGATCTTCAAGAAAAGGCATTTCAAGAAATCAAAAATGTACTTACAAAGCCCCCAGTATTATCTTTTTTCGATTTAAAAAAAGATATAACGTTGAGTGTTGATTCGTCATCCCATGGAACTGGAGGCGTTTTATTACAAGATAATCGACCAGTTGCATACACATCAAGAAGTTTAACAAAAACTCAAAAGGCATATGCACAAATTGAAAAAGAATTGCTTGCAGTTGTTCACGCTGTTCAGAAATTCGATAAATATATTTTTGGAAAAAAATATTTGTTGAAACTGATCATTTACCTTTGATTTCAATATTCAAGAAACCATTAAATGAAACCCCAGCTAGATTATTAAGAATGTTACTTTTTCTACAAAAGTATCACCTTGAAGTCAAGTATATTCCTGGAAAGAAATTACTTATTGCAGATGCTCTAAGTAGAGCACATTTGGATGAGGCAGAAGAACTTTCTTTTAAATTTCAGGTTTGTCTGATAACAAAAAAATCGTTTTCAGACAGAAAATGGTTGGAATTTTTGGACAAACAAGACAAGGACACTGAAATACAATTGCTAAAGAGATTGACTCAAGAAGGCTGGCCAAATTCAAAGGAAGAAGTTGACCAAGAAATTCGTCAGTTCTGGAATTTAAAAGAAAATTTGAATATTCATCAAAATATGTTAATGTATGGTAATAGAATTTTTGTGCCAAAAACCCTCAGGTATGAAATGATAAACTTAATTCACGAAGGTCATCTTGGGATTGAATTGTGCAAAAGAAGAGCAAGAACGGTTGTATTTTGGCCGAAGATGAATCATGACATTGAACAAAAGGTGAATTCGTGCAGAGCTTGTCAAGATCAAAGGGTCAGACAGCAAAAAGAACCTCTTTTATCACATGAAATACCAAAGGCCCCTTTTTCTAAAGTAGGATTGGATTTCTTTGAATTTAAAGGTAAACCTCATATTTTACTTGTGGATTATTCATCTGGTTTTATTGATTTTAAAAAATTAAAGCATGGATCTTCGGAGGAATTGATAAAATTTTGTAAACAAACATTTAAAATTCATGGAATTCCTAAAATCGTGTTTTCTGATAATGGGACACCTTTTACTTCAAGAAAGTTCCAAGAATTTTCGAAGTTATGGAATTTCGCGCATAAGACATCAAGCCCAGAATATCCTCAATCCAATGGAATGGTTGAAAGAGCCATAAGAACAATCAAGAAATTGCTAAATGCATGCGATACTACGAATGATGACTACAATCTTGCGCTTTTGAATTTAAATTCATCTCCGAGAGAAAATGGTATTTCACCTTCAGAGATTTTGATGGGAAGAATTTTGCGGACGAGGTTACCGATGTTGGATAATTTAAGGGAAACAGAAATCTCAAAAAAGCATTCAAACGATAAAAATTTTAAAAATAAAGAAATAAAGAACTACTATGATCTGCATGCCAGAGAACTTCCGGATTTGAATATTGGTCAAAAAGTAAGAATGAAAACTAAGGATAACAAATGGAAAGATGGAATAATAGTTAAAAAATCTGAAGATCCTCGATCATATTTTATTAATTGCCAAGGAAATATATATAGAAGAAATAGAAGAGATATTTACAAAAATAAAGATGATATAAACAACACTAGTAATTATATTAATTTTGAAGACCTCGTTAGAAATGATGAAAAAAATGAAATTGAAAATAATCTTTCAAACAATTTAAATGAAAGTGAAGAGAGAAGGGTAACAAATGAAACTAATATTTCGAATGATTTAAATGGAAGTGAAGAAAGAAGGGTGACAAACGAAACTGAACAAAATGATGGAACTTTGAATTCAGAAACTTCTTTAAGAAGGAGTACAAGAATAAGAAAAGCTCCAGATCGTTTTGGATCTTTTTTAGTAATTTAAATTTAT
>JAKCPI010016536.1:0-19014 GCA_023213315.1 Euborellia annulipes | reverse complement strand
TTAATTCTCTCTCTTAATACTTCAAGATGTTTTGCAAATCGTTGATTCCTCCCATTCAATATGACAAAATAGCTGAGCATTCCATGAATGCAATTTTTACAATCAATTATATTATAATTACTAGTCGCCTTTGGCGGGCAAGTTTGATGCCAGTTTAGGATATTTTTAGTTGCAATGCAAAATAAAAAAAAAAAAATTATTTTTAAATATATGATTTATTTATTAATTACGTTTATCATCATTTCTTGATTGTTTATAATAACCAACTTTTACAGCGAGAGTTTGCTGGATATGTTTAGGTTAGTTGCAAATGGCAATATGTGCTCAATACTACTTGTCCTACTGGTTGCGTAGCCCCGCCCACAGCCCTAGTCGTATACCTGGAAAGCTGGCTCTCAGAGCTACTAACTGCCTCTCTAATTTCCAAATCAACTTGTGGATTTTGTGTTCCCATATTGATGAAATTTGATTATAATTAATTTTTCAAAACATTTAAGAGATTACTACGTTACTCCCTGGTCCATATACTATATGTGTACTTAATTTCAAATGTATTCATTGAAAATTGTGGATTTCTATAGAACATACATACATACGTTTTTCCCATTTCATTATGTTTATCTAAGACCGGAGATAAACAACTTCAAGTATCTTTACGGCTCTGAAGAGAACATATAGTTTTTAGGGCCATCAATAAATTCTATTCTATTCTATTCTATTCTATTCTATCCTAGGCCAGTATTCTAACTTTTTTTTAAATTTAAATGTGAGACACCGCAGGTGCCTGCAAGATAGTATTTTTCATTGTTTGGAGTCTTAAGGCGGAACGGGAACGAAGCTGTTACGCATGTTTTTCCCGATAAGATGGTGTAGTGTGTCATAAAAAGTATGCCCAGAGAATCAAATAATTCAAAAATTTGCCAAGAGATGTCAGAATGGTAGCTGAAAAGAAAAATATTATTATTCGATTCTAATCCAGAGCCTGCTTGAGGATTTGTTTACATTCATGGAATATACAAATGAAAAGAATATACAAATATTTCTCTATACATTTCTATGGGAGAAATCGTAACTTTAAAAAATTAATAACTCAAAAAGTTACGTGAATTTCGGGATGAAAATAGTCCTCTTTATGCATAAAAATTTCATTTCAAAACTCCAACGGGAAGTTGCCTAAATTGAGCGTGACAGACAGACAGACAGACGGACATTAGTGAATTATATATATAGATTATCCCTAACTTTATTTTAAAATTTCTTAATTAATATGTGATTAATAATAAAAATAATTCATTTTTAAATTTAAAAGATATTAAAGATTATTGGGACAGATTGATTTTTTTGTATTTGCTTGGTAACAAAAAAATTAATTACGATAATTTTTAATAAGTCATTAAAATAATTATAGCTCGATGTTCCAATAATCTCTTATGAATTTAATTCATTTAAAAAAAAAAACCGCTTTTCTTTTTTTCCTTATAATAGTCTAGTTTTTTTTAAAGTACGTTTAGACGTCGCTCCTGAACCCCTTAAATATAAGAATTTGAATATAGTTGCCGGTAATCACAATTTGCGTGTTTTTTTAGACTGCACATTTAAATTTTAAATAAATGATGTATACTAGCAGCGGAGAAGGGAGGGGAAGGGACTATAGAGAAGGAAGTTTCGTTGCTCATTTTTTAAATATATCTTTACGTTATAGATCTAAAGAACTTTTTTCCCCATCCCTGGAGATAAATAAATCTATTTTCTAACAATAAAATATTTTGTCTTTGTGCATTTTTTTTTTTTTTTTTTAAACGAGGTCAAAGTGTTTGTCCCTTAAAGGTTTTGTAGGAATCTCCCGATCCAATCTCTCTCTCCTTTCGTTTCCAGCTGACTTTTTAACCTTGGATTCAATTCTCTTGTCGAACGAATCAAAATATAGACTATTCCTCCTCCGCCTCGTGCTCTCTCGGCTTGTAATATTCATATATCACAATTTGTCACGTATTTGAATTGGTCTCTCGACCTCGAAAAAGAACTCTTCCTATACTCTCCAGTTCCTTTTTCCCTTTGCCCTCTTCTCCAATAACGATTCTTTTTTTTTATTTTATTTTGCAAATCACGCTTTAAAAAAACAATAGGGCAAAAAAAACATGAATATATATATATAAATAAATAAATCATGTTTTCCGATTTCCTTGTCAACAAATCTCTTTCAATTTATTCATATTTTGGACTCTGCTATTCAAAATCACCTCAATAAATAAAACATTGCGAGGGAGGGGGGGGGGGGGGGGGGCTAGTTATAAATTGGTCAACACAAAAACCATTCATTATAAATAAAAAAAAACACTAACTATGTATTTTGTTTCTTGATTTAAAATTCATTCTCTTTTTATTCAAATTTTTGAATGTTTTATGAGTTTATTCATTGATATCGTCATAACAAGAAAATATTTCAAAATTATGACACCCCCTCCCCCATTTCTCTCTCGCCCTCTCTGGAAAATAAATAAATAAAAATATAATTTTATTAAAACCCTGTTAGGAATAATAAAAAATATTTTGTATTCTTTTGGATGGATTGTCCAAAATTTTCTGGGGGAATCAGGTATTTATCAATTTGTACTTAGCATGCCCTAGGTTAGGTTAGGTTAGGTTGAAGTGGCCGTTCCCAGAGAGGGAACACACTTAGGCCAATTAGGCCCTTTGTGATACCACGGTGGGGCTATCCCCCTACCTACCCTAAGAGGAGACTTCGGCAGGATGTTTGAATTATTTGCCGCAAGCTGGATCCGAACCCGAGCCGTGTTGAGACTTCGGACTCCGTAATCCTAAGCTTAGCCGGCTTAGCCATTGCCTCCTCTAGCATGCCCTAACACTAGTGTTTGTTAAAACCTTTTTAACATCCCCTCAAGTCAAGACAATAGGGTCAATATATGGATGATTTTCCTATTTCTAAATGATGAAGATCTTAATATGTATCTATTTGTTAAACTCTAGGCCCTAGAAATGATTTTTACAAAAAATGAAACTCAACATAGCGCTGAGTCAGCCTTTCAATCAACTAAAATTTCAAATTTTCAACATTACGAGTTTTATTGTTTTTATGAGGGTCAACCCCTCAAATAGAGAAGTTACCACTTCTATATCAAATTTAAAAAAAAAAAATATCCATTTAATTATAAGGTAGCGTACAAGTATTACGTAACGCAATTTGCAACCATGTGTTACAAGAGGGGGAGGGGGGGGGGGATCCAGAAAAAATGTCACGGCTCGTTACATCGGGGGGAGGGGGGGTCAAAAAACTTTAAAAATTGCGTTACGTAATACTTGTACGCTCCCTAAGGACCGTCGCACATAGGGGTATTTGACGTAAAAACCCGATCAAAATAGAAAAACTCAAAGTTTACCTAATGCTACCCAAAATGGATGTTTCTTCATCTACTATAACCGGCTTATTGGAATCCAGCCCCCTCCGACCCTTCTGGTTCGGCTATCTGGTCACAATGTCAGTCGGAAGTCAGTCATTGTTTTAACTGCTTGCCTTGGTTTTAGGCGCTCTCATTTTCGTTACTCAGTTTTTTGTGCAAAATGTCTTCATGCGGCGGTCAACAGAAAAAAAAACGACTTGAATGTGGAAATTGAAGGTAAGCTCTCTATATTACAGTATATTTGATTAAGTTTGAACGTAATTATCACTGTTTTTTATAAATATCAAAAGTCGCTTTTTTTTGAACATTTTTTTAAAGAAAATTTCAGACAAATTAGTGTTTTTGTTTATGTGTCGCGGCTTGTCGCCTCAAACTTTTTATATGGGCATAAAGTTTAGTCTTTTAGGATGTAGAAACAAGAAAAACATTTCACCCCGACTCACCCCATATTTTTTTATTAGACTTTAAAGTGAACGAGGGAACAGAAATTCATTAAATCGATTTATAATAATTTTAGTTTTCTTTTGTTATAGATCCTTTGGGAAGAGTTAAAAAATTATTAGAATGGAGTTCTATGATATTTTGAAAGATTTCAAAGGAAAAAAAAATAGAAGAAAAAATGAATTTGATGGAAGAAAGACTCATTCAACTAACTTCATGTCCTCCCGAAGAACGGAGTCCCTCGTTCACGTAAAAATACTATAAGAAAATATAGGGTGAGATGGGGGGGATATATTTTTCTTGTTTCTACATCCTAAAGGAATAAACTTTATGCCCAGATAAAAAGTTTGAGGCGACAAGCCGCGACACATAAACAAAAACACTAATTTGTCTGAAATTTTCTTTAAAAAAACGTACAAAAAAGCGACTTTTGATATATATAAAAAACAGTGATAATTACGTTTAAACTGAATCAAATATACTGTAATATAGAGAGCATACCTTCAATTTCCACATTCAAGTCGTTTTTTTTCTGTTGACCACCACATGAAGACATTTTGCACAAAAAACTGACTAACGAAAATGAGAGCGCCTAGAACCAAGACAAGCAGTTGACACAATGACTGGGTTCCGAGTGATGTTATGACCAGGTAGCCGAACCGGAAGGGTTGGGGGGGGGGTGTAAAGGGGGTAATAACCCCCCTCCACGAGATTTGAAAAAAAAATACTTTTTTTCGAAAAAAATTTTATTTTTAATGTAAAATTTTAAAAATTAATACTTAAAAATTTTATTTGTACGCGTATTTATATTCTTATATAAGGAAAATAATAAATAAATGGCCAGAATGCGCCTTTAAATTTTCCGAAATTAAGAAAAAATTGTGTTGTGCGACCAGTCACACCAGGTTACCCCCCCCCCCTCCCGAGAAACACCTCTGGATCCGTCCTTGATTCCAATAAACCGGTTATAGTAGATAAAGAAGCATCCATTTTGAGTTTTTCTATTTTGATCGGGTTTTTACTTCAAATACTCCTATGTGCGTCGGCCAAAAAATCCTTCTGCGAATTATCCGTTTATTTGTAAATATTTCGATATGGAATCATCTTCCGTGCAATCAACAGATGTTTTGCAAATCATTAATTCCTCCCATGCAATATGACAAAATAGCTGAACATTTCATGAATGCAATTTTTATAATACACAAAAGTATTTATTTTTTGGCCGATGTCTTTATAATTTAATTGATTTTCCTTACGGCCATTTACACACAATTATTATTGTGCACAAATTCGTGCCGCAACAACAATGACAACTTTGTGCCTAATTAGTTTATAAGCCAAAGAGGACTGAGGATGGACAAATAAATTTTGTCCGAAACGTCTCCCTTTCGGCATTTGGCATCTAAAGGACTCTCTTTATTTGCTGCACCTGTACTTGCTCTTCTCCATTCCATAACATCAACAGTAACTTCTCTTCATATTATAAAATAAAATTCATCTCAAAGTCTTTTTTATTTACAATAAAATGTTGAAAAAATTTTATTTATAATTTATAAACTAATATATAAAATAAATGAAGTGACTTACCCAGTTTTGGCGAAATTAGCCCAATAGCGCATCATCCGCCTCGAAAGTTCAATCTCATGGGGCTGGAACTTCTTTTTGGGGTCGAGTGGCTCCCCGAAAATATAATTAATTTCGTCTCCATGCATAACCCCGGTCCATGACGGCCAGGGATTATTCTGCGAGCGTTGTTTGAAGTAATACATATACACATTGTTCCCCGTTTCCGCATATCTGGAACAATTGTGCATAGGACATTTATGCGAATGCACCGCATGCATGCATGCATGCATGATGGTGACGCCGAGGTCTGTTACATATCAATTAATTTGCCAAGAGATAATTTCCGCTTCCATAAGCAATTGAAGAAGATCAATGATCAAATTTTAACTCGCATTTTATGGATAAATTCAATAAAAGTCTGCTTTTTTTATTAAATATTAAATATTTAATATCGCAAAATTTTTATTAAAGACTGGAGACTGCATTGCAAATATTAACAGTTTCGGTCTTACAAAAAACAATCATCAGGTCTAAAATACATTATTGTATTTAAATTCGTCTTTCATTTATTATTATTTATTATATACCTGTATATAAAAAATTACATGTAAAACACATAACTTAAGTCAAATTCATTTTTTTTATATAGTCTACTAAATTTTATATAGGCCTACATATATAAAAGTAATAAAAAAAAAATGTAATGTCGATGAATTTGACGTAAGCGTTTTACATGTGATTTTTTATGTATTCTAAGCCTGATGATGGTTTTTTGTAACACCGAAACTGTTAATGTCTGCAATGCAGTCCTTAATAAAAATTTTCCAATATTAAATAATTCCGAAGATTTATTTAATTCATTTGGATACCAGATGGTAGAAATAAATGTGTCCGGACCAAGGGCGGATACAGGGGGTAAGGGGGTAATTACCCCCCCCCCCCCCCGAGATTTAAAAAAAATACATTTTTTTCGAAAAAAAAAATTATTTTTAATCTAAAAATTTAAAAATTAATACTTTAAAATTTGATTTGTATTTATATTCTGACAAACAAGTACAGAATGCGCCTATAAATTACCGAAATTGAGAAAAAAATGTGTGTTGTGCGACCACTCACACCAGATTACCCCCCCCCCCGAGAAACACCTCTGGATCCGCCCTTGGTCCGGACCCCCACGTATTTAAATAATTAAATAATCGTTAAAGTCTATGATGCCGAAAAAACCTCAAAAACAAATAATGATAAAGGAAAATAAAAAAAAAGCCTAAGATATAGGGTAAGAGAAAGTAATAGAGCACATGACAAACAGGGGCGTATATAAGGGGGGCGAGGGGGCCCCCCCCCCGAAATTTCCCAAACACATATACATATATAGGGATATACAGACATCAGCGCAACAAATTTTTCCGCAGGATGGAAAACTTTGGTTCCGCAAAAGAAAGTGTTCCGCAAAAAATTTTGTGTTAAAAAAATTTAGTTTCTTAAAAAAAAAATTTTCCGCAGAAAAATTTTTGAGTTCGGGCCCCCCCCCCCCCCCGAAAAAAATTTCTATATACGCCCCTGATGACAAAATAATGAATTTCAACACATGTACGTACCCTGTACCCTGGGTGATTGGATTTGGGGTCAAACAGTTTGAAATAAAATTTTCCTAATCGCCATCTTTAAAATTGTTACTAAAAATGCTCTTTAAAATAAAAGAGAAAAGAAATCCGCCATTTTATTTTTATTCTCTCTCTATTTTGATTGGATATTTTAACTGACCAATAACAAGTAAATCTATTTAATTATTTTATGATTTGGGAGGAGTTTAAATTCCTTTTATAAAGAATTTTTTATTTTCCATTTTCTCATTCTCATTTCTTTTTTTTTTTAAATAAAAAAACACTCTTTTTTCCCATACACACTCACACATCCACACAGTCTTTCCGGCAACTCAGGCCATATAAGACTTTAACCAGTGGCGTATTCAGGGGAGGGCCCAGGGGGGCCGGGCCCCCCCCCCAAAGCCTTCTCCAAAACAAAAAAATACCTATTGTTTTCCCTAATGATTTTTTTTTTTAAATAATTATTTTATTAACTCTCATAAATTCTAAAATCTAACAAAAAACTTATAAATAATTGAAAAAATCTCTAATATTTACGAATTTTGTATTAAAATTATTTTTTATTTCAAGAAAAAAAAATTTTTTTATTTGTTTTTTATTTATAATTATTATATTATCTAAAAAAAATTTCTCCACTTTAAGTTTCTTGGAGAAGAGGGGGGGGGGTTATGAACTTTTGGGCCCCCCCCCCCCCCCAAGCAGAAATTCTGGCTACGCTACTGACTTTAACTCATATTTAATAATATATAGCCTATATATTTGGGGTTCAGGCAGTGGCGTAGCGTACACCCCCGCTATGCCGGGTAGGGGGCGGCCTTGGGGGCCCGCGGGCTTTGAAGGCCATGAAAAAATTACGGGCGTGTACTGGCTGGTAGCATTTGGTATCCAAATGGCTTAAATAAAATCACCGGACTGCCTGGGATCCGAATCCCCGACACTTGGTATAGAACGCCAGCACGCTAGCCACTACACCTAGCCCGAGAGCCATATTCTTTTTTTAAATTCAAATTTGTTATAATTTTGAATTTCGTATATGCATATGTATATCCAATTATTTAATTTTATTTAACAATAATTGGTGTAAGTTAGTGGTTAGCGTGCTGGTCTACTGTACCAAGGGTCGCGGGTTCGTATCCGGTCTCATGTGACAATTTATTTCAATTTAATTGGCTACCAATTTTAGGTCTAAATGGCCTCCGTTGTCGAAAAAAAAAAACATATAGGTCTCCAGAACCTACAAAAGGCAAAATCTATCTGATATAGACCTACCGGGCAAACTGAGAACGTACTTAACGGATCTTCAATTTGTAGAAATTTTTTTTGAAGAATAGGCCTATTATTAAATTTTAATAAAGGATTCACTGGTAGTGAATTATCTCAACTAATTCATGGTCATGCTGTCAATCATTTTTTTCAAAATATTTTGACTTCGTGTATTTTATTAGCTAATTTTTGGATTTTATTAACTTAACTATCAAAAATCCCCTTTAAGCAGATCGTTTTTGACTTAATTATGTCATGCACTCGGCTCCTCATTAGCATAAAGATTTTAGACGATTTCCGAGTGAGCTAATCGATCGATCTTGGACTGGAGAACATCGACATAGGCAACTTGCGTAAATAAAAGTATTTTTGAACCATCCTGTATAATAGAATGAAATTCGTTAAGTTAATGGAATTGATTCGCTAGATAGATTATTTGCGCTTTCAATATAAAAAAAAAAAGATTGATTTATTCGATTTCAAGAGTTTAATCAAATTCATACTGAAAATTTAATTTAAAAAAAAAATAATCTAAATTGAATTGTTTATTCAATTTTTTGTATAAATAAATAAATATTTGATTTTATTAACAAAAAAAAAAAAAAGAAGATTATTTTTATCATGCGGCTACAGAGGACATTTGGATTTTACTTCAAAATACGTTTTATTTATGATTATAAAACATAATTTATAGCTGTGATCTTAAATTCATAAAAGGGTAGAAAAGTGAGAGACGGAGTTAAAGTGTTTTATTTATTTAATCCACACAGATGTTTCGGTTCCGTGTTTGAACCATCTTCAGAGCTATAATTATACACTCTCATTTTTCTACCCTCACTTGGTCAGTTTCAAGATTAATAATAGGATAAAGTTTAAATAAAATTTTACGAATCGAAATATTTATTTGTTTTTCGTTTTGCTAGTTGGATTCTCTAAATTAAAAATTGTTTTTAAAATAATTAATAATTGAATAATACAAAAAAGTGTAAAGTTGCAAGTGATTGAATGATCTCTAAAAGCGTCAACAACTTTTGCTGATCACTCAACTCTAATGCTTGCTTGACGCGTGCATATGTTCTCTGCGTTTAGGCCTAATAAATTTACTAATTTTATACTTGAAAATGATAAAAAGAAGAGTTAATTTTTTTTAGAGAATAAAATATATTCAGCTTCGCCCTCTTGGCTCGGGCCCCCCTTCCTTAAGAATAAGAAATATATTTACATAAAAGAATATGAGGGGAGCAGCTTTTAAGGCTGAACGCACCTTTATAATTGTAATTTTTTTTTTTTTTTTTTGTACAATAAATAAAACAGTCCTGTGATAGTCCCATTAGATTATTTTTATAGTTTGAAAGCCCGGCAGCCGACTTCTGCTTTAGAATATATTCAAAATATAAATCGGTTGGTCATTTGGGTTGCCTATCTTCTAGCATGCATTAACAGGCTAATTGATTAGAATCAGAAATGGGGCTATTTTCATAATCTACTACGATACAATAGGAAAACTTGATTGATTATTATTATACTGTATTATTGCAATATAAAAAATTTTGAAAACAGTGATTAAAGATTTTGAAAAAAATTTCTAAAACAGCATGTTCTCTTTTTTTTATAGCAATGATAAAATCTGAAGGGGTGTATTGCGTGTCTGAGTATAGGTAGTATATAAAATGAGATAGTATTTATTCATCTCACCTGTGGGCAAACTCGTTGACGTTGCACGTGAACTGATAATCGCCGACCATTTTATCAAGGGCGTCACGGTTGCGAATTGGATCGTCCGGATTTAACCAGTCTGTATATTCAAACACGATACTCTCTCTCGCGACATTATTCACATATGGGTTTAACTCGCGCACCGCTTTAAGGAACTCATCACGATTCACGTAAATATTCTCCTCGCGTTTGAACAAGTCTGTTAAAAAGTAGATGATAAAATAATAGCCCTCTTCAGTGTTGCTACCCATCATAATATTGGCCTTCTTGAAGGTTTTCGTCGCTAGCGACCGTTGAGGGGATTCGAGGATCATTGAACCATCAACAATGGGGACAAAGGGGAACTCACAAATGCCCATTGTGCCCCATTCTTCTTCTACTAGTCTTGAGGCGTTGTGGGATCGTAGACATCTACACCAAAGAGGAATAAAAGAACGTTACTTTCAATATATTGTAAAATACTCTATTAATATTAAACATACTTCCAAGATATTTGGAAAAACTAATTATTTACCTCAATTTGAAATATCAACTTTACCATTAATATCTGCTGTAGAGTCATTCCCGTGGAGTCTTAACAATAGCTCTATAACATCTTTTAAATTGACATTTTAGATTAGTTTTTGTGACGCAATAAGACAACCCACCTGATGACCTCGTGAAGTTGGCTCTTGTTGCTCGGGCAGCCGAGACTTTGAGCAAGTCTTAAGGCCCTTAAGGTGCTCTCCTCCCTTGGGATGATCGCCCAGGGAGCTGTGGCTGATCCCGACTCCATGATCGCCTGAGTGAACAGGTGCCGGGATAAAGGTGAAAGCAGGTGGAGACTCACAGAGACTGCACCCGCAGACTCCCCAAACAGCGTCACGTTCCATGGATTGCCCCCAAAGTTTTGGATGTTATCTCGCACCTGTCCAGAAATACCTGCGAGGTAAACAGTCTCCTTCTTCTTAGGAGGGGCTCAGCAGGACGGTTTACTTGGTAAAATACTAGAATTTTCTTTTTAATTGAATTTTGAAATCAGGATTTTATAAAAAAAAAAGTTTGATAGATATTTTTTTTTAAAAGCAGATTAGTAAAGAGGAACTCACCCACTCGAGGGCCATCAGCTGGTCAAAGAGCCCAGCGTTTCCAGGCGCTTCGCCACCATCGAGATAGAGGAACCCAAGGGACGCGACACGATATTGCATTGACACCAAAACTATCCTCTCCTCACTAACTAAAGTCTTCGGGTCATAAACGTCCAATGTTGAGCTTCCTGAGTAGAAGCCACCACCGAATATCCACACCATGACAGCGGCATTGCGTGGCCGGGGTTTCGGCGTGTGCACGCTCACATATAGGCAATCTTCGGAAAGTTGTGTATTGGGATTCCACATAACAGAACCAGGAAAATCACCAAAATATGTGTCGATTATTTGTACGCATGTATTAGGCGGTTTGCTCACATCGAGAATTCGTCCTCGCCATGAGTCAACTGGGATCGGATGTTTGAAGCGCAGGTTCCCTGAAAACATAACACTCAATTAGGTGAATGAAAGGAAGAAATATGGTAAAGCAGCTTCTTTGCTTTCTCTCTTATATGCGTTTCCACCACTACAACAGTGATTACCAAACATCGTACCCTTTAATGAAGAGAAATGATTTCTGTGAAGCTTAAAAATGTTTATTAAAACCTCAAATAAACCTTAATTGATCACCTCTCAAAGAATACAAGGTCCTTTGGGATCGGAACCACTGCTCTTCAGTAATCATCTACAATGTAAAAGTCTGGTGTGACAAGCACAGAATACAACTTTCAATTACTGAAGGTAAGTTGTGTTCTGTGCTTGTCACTATGTGGATATTTATCTCCAATAAAATGAATTTGGACCTGAGCTGTCTTCAATTCAGGATTAAAAAATTGACTACTTTATCCCCTCGGTTTATTTGACTCTTCTCATCATATATATAAAACCATTTATGCTATAGGTACCAAAATCTTTCTGCTTTTTTGTTGTTCTTAAAAAAAATTTGTATATCAATAAATCAATAAATATAAGAGAATTTTGGAATAATAAAATATGAGTAACAGTTCTTAGCAAATTTCGATTAATAGGCCTAAATTCGTTTATGAATGCTGTAAGATAGGCAACCCAAGTGACGAATATTTCAATTAATTCTAAACCTGAGATCGAAAACTTGCTGCTCACAAATTGGTTCAATTTTACTAAAAAAATATTTTACTTATTATAGACACAGCTAAATTACAACAAGGGATGGGCAGGATCGGGTTCCTTTTGGATTTAAATCCGATTCGAACCAGGATTATCGGATCTGGATCGAAATCTTTTTTGCTCTTTGGATTTAGAATAGGATTGCTAATCCTTCTCGAAGGATTAGCTATCCTGGATTTTTGCGATCCTTTTCAAAGGATTGCCAATCCTTTAAAACTTTTTACTTTTTAATAAATATGTATATTCTTTTGATTCATCCAAAAATCAAATCCGGATCTGGATTTGAGGATCCTTTTTCTAAATCGGATTGGATTAGTGGAACGGATCGTCCGAACTGGGGCTGGGATCGATAATCCTTTTTTTGCCTATCTTATGGAGATTTTGTTGACAAACAATTTCAAATAGTCTACTACTGAACACCGGATAGGTGACCCTCAAGGGTACGGCGAGTTGTATGAATTGTTTGTTACCCTGCTGAGTGTTCTTGGTAGTCTGTTATCATTCTTTCCGGTCAATTTTAAAAATTAAAATTATTTCTTTGTTTACCATGTAATTAATATTCTAAATTTAATCTATTCGCTATTGAGGAGGCGGGGGCTGCTTGAACGTTGAATCAACTAATTAATTAAGTTAGAAGCATTCAAAATGTCATTTTTTTTTCTTTTCATTTTAAATTTCAAATTAAATCTTAAAAAAAAAAAAATATTTTCGAGTTATTTGACAAGAAATTGAATACGACTGGAAATCCCGTTTGATGGAGAAGGAAATTACTAACTCTAAGATTGTGCAGGAAATGATAGCTTTAGTAGTGGTAGGTAAAGGGGGTAGGGGAGGGGGGTATTGCGCGTGGATGTCTATCAGTTCCTCCTGACAGTCACTTATTGTGATGGATATAAAATGAATTTTATGCTCAGCCAATTGGAATTTCTGTCTCTGGCAGTTCTATTTAGCCTTCTTGATAATATTGTCAATAAAATAAATCTAAAATAAGATGAGAAAATAAAAGGATATTTTTAAATAAAATGGAGATTTAAATTTATGTAATAAATTAGGTTTTTCAGGTGTGGTTTGAAGCGCCGGATGAAGAAAACAAATTTGTGCTTCTTGCTTCCACTTTCTTCCCCATAAAGAGATCTACTAGAAACCAAAGATGTGTTGATATTTCGAATTCATAATCTTGTTTAGTCCCTTGTCTCCTCAATTACCATTTATATTGGAAAAAAGGTCTATATAGGAGAGTGGGGCAGGTCCGGACAGTTCAAATTTACCCCGAAAAAGACATTTCATTAGATCTTATTCGCACTGTTCAATTTAATTGGATTGAAATCGAAAGCAAGCGAGTATAGCTTAAGGTGCGCGTCTCGGGGAGCTAATTTTGGGAGTTTCCAGCAAGGGCGGATACAGGGGGGGGGTAAAGGGGGTAGTTACCCCCCCCCCCCCGAGATTCGAAAAAAATACCTTTTTTCGCAAAAAAATTTATTTTTAATGTAAAATTTTTAAAATTAATACTTAAAAATTTGATGTGTATTTATATTCTGGTAAACAAGTACAGAATGCGCTTTTAAATTACCGAAATTAAAAAAAATAGTGTGCTGTGCGACGAGTCATACCAGATTACCCCCCCCCCGAGAAACACCTCTGGATCCGCCCTTGGTTTCCACAATTTTGAAGCTATCGACCTCAAAATTTTTTAAAATTAAAGCTATTTAAAATATCTACAAATTAGAGAAGCCCTTTTTTTGATTTTCGAAAGAATAAAAAATTTTTTTAGATTAATCGCATTAAATAAAAGATATTTTTAAAAAAGTTCGCTCTATATCTTATAGATAATTAAATTAGTAATCATTGTGTTAAAAAAGAATTAATTTTTTTACCGTTAATTAATTAGCTGGAATCTTTCAAATGAAATGGAATAAATCCCTTGTATTCCTATGGGAAAAACTAACGCCATCTCTTGCCGCCTAGAGTAACTCGGTACTGAATCGTCTTCTAACGGCTTTTCGAGACGCGCACCTTAAATACAAAACCTGGGGGCATTCAAACTTCCTAAATACAAACTAATTATCACACAAATTCACTTTTAATAGTAAAAAATTTTATTTTTTGTTGTTATTCTAACTAATTGCTAATCTGAGGTCTCAGAACATAATTGATACAATACTTTGGGCACATTAATGCTTTTTTTGTGAGAGAAGTTCCCTTTATATTTGATTGATAGAACTTCTTTTTTTCACTCTTTAAAAATCTCCTGCTCTCTGAGGGCCGGTTGCTTCACTTCTAGTCAACTAGCAAACTTATCCGTCAGATAGCATCGTTGAATAAAACAAGAACATGTTTAACCTTCGAGTTAAAAAAAATGAGTTTTTTTCACATATAGTTAGCTACCTGAGGTGTAAAGAAAGATTTGTGAAATTAGCAACTTAATAAAGTCATCAGTTATAGAAATTATTAAAAATTAAAATAATTAATTAATTTTCTAATAAAAATCTACAAATTTCCAAAAAATAAATAATCAAGGCTTGTGTTTCTAATTTCACTCCTTAGTTAAGCCTTATAGCGCTAAGTCTTAGCTTACAAACTACGATCTGGGCTCTTATTTAATCATATAATTAGCTTAACTAGATGTGAAAAGACTGCAGTCTTTTGCAATTCAGCTTATTCGAGGGATAGCTAGTTAATTAGAGCTGAAGCCATCGGCCCATTATGAGAGGATTAAAAACAAAATTCAATTCTCTCTTATTTTTAAATCTCCTATTTCAATTAACAACAAATAACATTTTATGTTATAAAAAATAAATTGATATTTTTCATTTTCTCTTTTTTTTTTTTATTGAATAAAATCAAGTTAATTGTGTGAAAATGAAATTAAGCTCTCTCTCTATGTAAAACGAAGCGGATAAATAGGAAAATTTTAAACCGTCTAATTTGATAAAATGATTTATTACAATATTAGCCTTTAATTCAGAATTGAGATAGTAACAAATTGAGTGGGTTTGCTAGTACGTATAATATCCAAATGATAAATGAACATATGTGTGTGTGTGTGTGTGTGTGCTCATGTGCTTAATAGAAAGAGTAAATTAGATGATGATGATTTAGATATGAAATTTAATTATAACAAAAATATCTAATTAAAAAAAGATTAATTATAAAACATGGATCAATATCCGGGGGTGCCCGTCCAGATGGGAGTATTTTAGAAAAGAATGGTCGGAAGTGAGCGAGACACGAGTATTATGAGAATTAATCGTCGCGGCTCGCTCCCATGTCACGCAATAACGTGACTATAAAGCAGTTGATTTAGTATGTGAAGACATTTTTTTTTTATACTAAAATCTAAACGATGTGTGATGATCACTGGCGGTCCCAGGATTTAGTTAAGGGGAGTAGGAGTGGGGGAAGTCGTGATAATATGAGTATTAATTATTTATTATATTTCGAAGTTTAGTGAACGACATCGTCAATTTTTCTTCCTGCCTTCATCAGGTATTTTGTTTGTATCGAGTGATGTTTTGGAAACTCCTTACATAGATGCTAAAAGTCATGTCAACTGACGAATGTTTGCACTTAATATGTCAAAAGCCCCTATAAGATCGAGGCAAACAAATGTCCTGATGAAGGCTGGAAGAAACGTTGTCGGTGTCTTTCAATAAAGTAAAAAAAACAAAAACTATTTATTTTGCTTTGGCTGTCTTTGATCTCCTCATTACATTCAGCCACTAGGCCTACTCTTTGCAATTATTATATTTTATTTTCGGGCCCCTCTTGGACTGCTAGTTTTGATGTTTGAAGTGTGATTAACAAAGTAGAATTTATTATTTATTAACCCGACGACGAAAAGTTGATGTCAAAATGAAAATTCCGTTTGAGAAATTTTGTCTATTAGGATGGGTATTGGTTAGAATTAAGGGAAAGCGCTCTTCTGTAAAGTTCAGGTACAGAGCTTCGAATAACCAGAGAGTTCAAGGAAAGTTTTATATAAATTTGTAGGCTATTTCATTGCCTAACGAAACCATAAGAAATTGGCTGCATTTAGTAGCACCTTTTGAAGTGAAATTTTTGTGATCTTTTTCAAAATTTCAATTTAGGAAATTTCTCAAATTTTATTAAAAAAGAATGTAAAATAAAAAATTTGGGGAGGGGGAGAATCGCTACACAACTCTGGTTCAAATCCCGTTTGCCATGAAAATTGCCAAATATTTCCAATCTCTCCTTTGGCAAGATCCATTGAAAAAATAAAAAAAAAAAACTATTTAATACAAATTGAATCGTGTTAAATTTTGCTCTTTATGTGCAGTATAAGACCCAGTTAACAAAAATATTCAACTCTGGGCTTCTAATAAGGATTTCATATTTTTTCTAACTTTTACTAAATAGAACTTGGTTTAAAATAACTGTTATTTGATGATTTTCAAATTTTTTTCTTGAAATTTTTTTTTGCCTTTTACAGTTAGAATTGCTGACTGGGATAGTCCAGTAAATATACACAAGTTTTTTCTACAGCTATTATTATTAGAAAATATTGTTAAAACCGGGTGTGAATAAATGTAATGACGAATTTTAATTTAAAAAAATTTAACATTCGGAATAGAACACTTGAAAGATTCTTTACATTGTAACAAACACAAAAAATAAAAAGTTGAGCGAAGGTTGTGTAGAGATAGAGGTCCAATCCGTCCAATCTTCCTTTGTCCCTGCGAACTCTGAAATCTTTACCAATTAGCCTGAAACGTTCGTGCATTTATGGAGATAGAGCATATAATAAATGCACCGAAACGTTTCAGGCTAATTGGTAAAGCATCCTATCTCTACACATCCTTCGTTAAATATCCAGAGTCACAACTTGCACTTCAAAATACTGATAGGTGATTCTACCCTCACCGCATCCCTACAGTCACTAGATCATGGTGTCTGCACTATCTCTCTTCTACAGGTATTACCATGGTCAATGCTCTGCCGAATTAAAATCAATTATCCCACCCAATGCAACATATACACGGAACACAAGGGAGGCATCGTCCCAGCATCCCTATGCTGTTCAGATCACGACTAACAGAACTAGTCAATTCCAATCTTCCTTTGTCCCGTGATTGGAACAAGCTCCCTGCGTTTAATTTCAACAGGCATCTTCTCAGTTCCCGTAGTTGAGTTCCCCTTTTTATACTTATCCTTTTGTTTTTATTTTTTTCCTGGCTGCATGAGACCACTGGTCATTATAGGTCTTCGGACCTTATGCACCCATTCCGAAAAAAAAGTAAAAATTATGTAACCAATAATTTCTGTTATGATAGTTTGTATATACTACAATCAATCTATGACAACTTGTTGTTATGTTTTTGTTTTTGATATATATTTTGACAAATAAACATAAAATATCTATTCAATCTTAATATATTCATCTTATCTTTACATGGTGGCAGCGGTGAAAAATATGGCTGAACATAAAAGTAATTTTAACATTTCACCTCCCAAGAATTTTGATTTTTATTCACCTCAAGTGGCTCAAAGATGGCAAGACTGGAAACTGGAATTCTTTGCTTATGCTGATATTATACAATTGAAATCTCAACCAGATGAGGTACAAAAAGGAATATTCTTATCAAGTTTGGGTTTAGTTGGGATTAAAACTTTTAACACTTTCAAATTTGGCTCTGGAGAAGATGGAAGTAAACTTGAAGTTATTGTAAAAAAAATTTGATGAAAGGCTCCTAAGTGAAAGTAATGAGGCTTATCAGACATATCTTTTTCAAAAAAGGACACAGAAACCAGGCGAATCTTTTAATGAATGGGTATCAGATCTCAGGATTATAGCAGAAACTTGTAATTTTGGCTCTTCCTTGGAAAGGAATTTAAGGGATCAAATTATTTTTGGTGTTAATAATGAAACCACAAGGCAAAGTATGTTAAGCAAAAAAAGCACTCACTCTTGCGGATGCCATAGATATTGGTAGAAGATACGAAAATGCCGAGACATTTCAGAAAAACCTTTACATCTAATTCTGACAAAGAGATAGCTTTTGTTAAGAATAATAAAAAGAATAATTTTGAACCAAATTCTTCAAGAATAAATAATTGTAAATTTTGTTCTCAATCTCATCAAAAGGGCAAGTGTCCTGCTTATGGAAAGATATGTTCATTTTGTAAAAAGAAGAATCATTTTGAAAATGTATGTTTTAAAAAAAAGAAACAAGTTAAAATCATTGAAGATCGTCAAGATTCTAATTGTTCTAGTGATGAATCTGATATTTCAATTTTAAATGTGCTTGGAATAAATCATGATAAGAATCAATGGAAGTATAGACTTGAAACACCTTCCGGATATTTTATGGTAAAGTTGGACACAGGAGCAGATTGCAATGTTATTTCGAAGAATGAAGCAACAAAGTTAAAACTTCATATTGTGAAATCAAGTCCAATTATTTTGCAAGCGTTTGGAGGTTTTCAAATCAAACCAATTGGTATTGTATATATTAAAATTTTTCACAAAAATAAATCCTATAAAAATATATCTTTCTATGTAATAGAAAAAATGTAACTGGTATTCTTGGATGGCATTCATGTCAAGAACTCAATTTAGTTAAGAGGGTTGATAATATTGATACATTTTTAACTAAGGATAATATTTTCAAAAAATATGAAGAATGTTTTTCAGGTTTGGGGAAATTTGGTCCACCTCATCATCTTGAAGTTGAGTATATTCCTGGAAAGAAATTACTTATTGCAGATGCTCTAAGTAGAGCACATTTGGATGAGGCAGAAGAACTTTCTTTTAAATTTCAGGTTTGTCTG